>JAABKJ010002069.1:0-28838 GCA_011634705.1 Andricus grossulariae
TTCCATATTAGCTTTTGTGGTAGACATTTTTCTTGTTCGGTTACATAACCTCAAAAACAGCTAAAAAACGCGTTTTTGCACTTTTAGGTTAGGATATCTTGAAAACCTGACGTACAGGATCATTTTTGAGCTCGGATTCGTATTCAGCGCATCAAAATCCTTCGGAAATGTTAGGTCTGGTCTCTGGCTTTAAAATTTGTCGGCCTGTATAATTAATATCTCAAATCACTGTTATTTTGAATTTACACAATCCTCTGTGATTGATGAAGTACAAACGAACCCACAAAATTATAAATTTTCAGGCCTTACCAACCTGACTTAATCAGCACATTTAACCTCCCTTGCCTACCCTCTTACCAACCTACTCTCGCCTTTGCTCGGGACGTGACAACAGCTGAAAATTTACCGCGAATTCGCCGGTAGCGGGTGCAATTTTGTGTAATGCCAGCAGCTCCCAGCGAAATCCCGCGGTTGTTTTTATGGCAAACTTTTAACCATATAATTAAAATTTGGAAGGTCTAGTAATAAGTGTCGATCATCTGGTTTAAAATTAAACATTATATATTAAAAACGTTTCTCCTCTTTTGTTTATCAAGCCTTATCAGTACAAACGTCTTATCCGACGGATATGGTCTTCTGAACTGTCGGCGAGGAACAAAGTATCTTCGACGAACATGCTCGCCGTCCCAGTAGTAATCTATTCATTTGGAGTGGTTCCATGGACGAAGGACGTGCTCAGATCCCTCGATATCGGGTCTCAAAAGCTTATGCACATAAAGAAAAGCATGCACCTTAAGTCTTCTGTTCCGCAACTTAACATCTCACGCCATCAAGGTGGTCGCGGAATACTGATCTTGAATGTATTTACAACAGGATTATTCTGGGTACAGCACATATAGTCGTAAATGGACAAGACCCTCTTCTTAAAATGGTTAGGAAAAAGGAAGAGGTGGACAAAGAGGCGTTTCTGTACAAAGCAGCGAAGGAGGCTGCTGAAACACTCGGCCTTGACTTTAATATCAGTGGTGAGCAAAATACATCAAATCTTATTCATCTCGAGTACTCACTCCTGAAGGCGCGGATTAAGAAAGCAAAGCAGAAATACTTCTGCGAACAGCGCATCGACAAGAGGATGCAAGGAATCTTGCACAGAAATATGGAGGATCAGTCTATGTCTTATGAGCTAAAGTTTGCTTGCCTTGAGTCACACGAATTGAAGTCGGGCACGTAGAGTTTCATTTTGGCATGTCAAGACGGTGTCATTTCCACCTTAGCATACCGTCGCCACATTTTGAGCCCAGACATTCCCGATGATAGCTGTAAAGCATGTCATGCATACTCCGAGAATCTAGGACACATACTATCTAGTTGTCCCACTTATGCGGGAGCAACCTACATCCAAAGGCACAATGCCGCACTAATAATGCTTTATTACCGCCTCTGTCACTCTTACGGCATTAGCTCAAATACCGCTCCGCTAAACGCTCCAAGGGAAATAGAGTCAATTGTCGAAAATGAGAAGTGCCGCATATATTGGAACTTCATATTCTCTACAATTGTTTCTATTGCGCACTCGAGGCCTGACATAGTTGTCCTTGATTTCGAGAAATAAACCATGTTCTTTATCGAATTTTCGGCACAAGCTGACAAAAACGTCATAGCCAAGGAGAAAGAAAATAAAGAGAGCTATACAAACTTTATAAGGGAGTTGCGAAGGTTATACCCGGAATATTATTTTCAGCTAATTGTCTTGATCATCGGTGCTCTTGGAGGTGCCAAGGTTTCAATGGTTAATAGGCTGAAAAGCATCCCTGCCTGTCAATAAAATGCTGAGAAACTTGCGGGAAAATGCAGAAGGCGGTCGTCCTTGGGTCGCTCCGTGTCCTCAGGGTGCACGAGACTTTTTCTGGATCATCATATTGAATTCGCCGAAAACGGTAACCACTTATCTCACGGTCGTGGGACGTGGTTACAGCAGAAATTTTACCGTGATTTCGCTGGTAGCGTCTTACAACCGTGAGATGGGTGGTCACAGAACACGACGAAATCACAACGGCAGGCCGGCGAAACCCTCGTGTGTCTTGAGGACACGAAGCGACCCAAGGATGACAGCTTTCTGGATCCATGTCGCAAGTGCCTTAGCATATTTTTGGCACACGCGTATGGCAATAAGGTTACGAACCAGTGATAGTTTCGCACCTCCGAGAGCACCTATGACAAGAACAATTACTTCAACCGAATATTTTCGGTATGCGGACGGAGCCGAAAATGCGATCACGAATATAGTTCGTTTCTCAAAGTCTTGGAGAAGAATGTCAGGCCTCGAGTGTGCAACGGAGACTGTTGTCCGAAAATCGTAGTTCCAGAAAATTTGGCACTTCTCCTTTTGGACAATTGACTCTATCACCCTTGGAGTGTTCGGCAGGGCAGGGTCGCGGCCAAGACCGTAAAAGCGACAAAGATGGTAATAAAGCACTCTTCGGGCTGCATTATGTCTGTGTATATACGTCGTTCCTGCGTGGGTGGGACACCCCGATAGTATGTGTTCTAGGTACTCAGTGTGTGCATTACACGCTCTGCACCTATTGCTGGAAACTTCTTGACACAAAATGCGGTCACGGCATGCTAAGGTGGAAAGGACACCGTCCTGGCATGCGAAAATAAAACCCTCTATACCTGAATGAAGCCCTGATGATCTGAGCAAGCAAAAGTTTGCTCCTTCGACAAGAACTGTTTTTCTACATTTCTGTGAAATTTTTCGTGTATTTTCTTGTCGAGTAGCTGTCGGTGAAATTTTTCAACCTCTGCTTTCTTCACTTCGGCCTTTAGAAATAAGGGATCTATATGGAGTAGTGCACTTTCCTCACTTCTGATGTTAAAATTCAGACCAAGAGTATGGGCTGCTTGCTCCGCGTCTTTGTAAAGGAACGCTCCTTCACCAATGATATTATGGTTCCTGACCATTTTTAGGAGAGGATCTCTGCCATTGGGAACGATGTGAGCTGTACTTAGAACAATTCGGTTATGAAGACACTGGAGATTCAGAAGTCCGCGTCCGCCTTGTGACGGCGTGAAATGTATAATTGTGGAACTGACGAATTGATATGCAAGCCTTCATACATATGCATGATCTTACGTGTGGTGATATCAAAGACCATAAGCTCGTTCTTTGACCATTGAACCACCCCAAACAAGTAGAGTAGAACCGGGACGGCAATCATGTTATTCGGAGATACCTTGTACAACGCGGACAGATTGGAAGTGCAAATCTGTCGAAGAAGATGCTTGCATCTGCTTCGAAGAGACTCGTTTACGTATGTTACGTCCTGAATGCGACTTTGAGGCACGCCTAGGTATGCATAGGTCTCTCCAGTGTGAAGATGTCTATTAACTCTTATATCCACAAGTTCAGGGTCCTTGGGAACGCCAACAATCTTTCCTTTCTTCAGATGAATTTTGGCACATTTATCCAATCCAAAGTCCATCCCAATCGCTCCTCTGTACTTCTTGACGATATTTATGGCAGTTTGAGGTTCGCATTTACCAGAGGCATGGATCCTCAGGTCATACATATAAAATACATGAGTGACCTTATGCTCGCGATGGTTAGTGCCGCCACAGAGGTATCCAGAAGAATTTCGTAGTGCGAGAGATACAGGCAGAAGTGTCATGCAAAAAATCAAAGGGCTCATGGTATCACCCTGAAAGACGCCCCTCTGGAAGGTGACCTTGTTTATTGTGACACGATAATTTCCAGATGAGATAGTGAATCTAGTTTTCCAAAGAGGCAGCAATCTCTCTATGCATCTCACTATGTGTGGATGCACCTTCCAGCTTTCCAAGAGACAGATGATAAGTGTATGAGATGTTGAATCGAAAGCTTTCCAGTAGTCAATCCATGCCACTCACAGGATGCGTTGATGGGCTGCAGCATCTTTACAGACACACCTGTCAATTAGCAGGTTCTCTCGACAGCGTGAGACACCTTATTTCGAGGCCCGCTGTTCGTACACCTCACGCCACATAGGCTCAATTCGCCGAACAATCCTGTTGCTTAGGAGAGCTGTGAAGATCTTATACAGTGTGTTCAAACAAGTTATTGGCCTCTAATTCTCTGTATAGGACAAGTTGCGCTTTTTCGGTAGAAGTATAGTGCGTCCTAATACCAGCCACTGCGGAATGGGCTTCTCCGACTTTAAATATGAGGTGTATATGAGGGCCAAATGTTGGTGTGTAGAAGTAAACTTCTTCCATTAGAAGTTCTTGATACAATCTGTTTTCGGGATCTTGTATATCTCTCTCCAAAAAGTCTCTACCTCGTTGGGCTTGGGTGGATTTCTGACAAAAACAGGGTTTCACTGAAGAGGCGAGATGATTCAGCGAGAAACTTTTGATTCTCCTTGATCCATCTCTCCCTCGTCTGTATTCTCCTCCTTGCGTCAGATAACAGCCGTATTTTTTCAACAAAATGCTGCATTCTGTCCTGCCTATCCAATCTTCTTGTTCAGTTGATGCGAGCATCTTTTGGTCTTTTGATCCATCGTCGGTTTGAGCCTTCGATTTGAATCAGCCAAAGCTCTTGCAGCACTATAAACTGAAAAATTGATTGTCCAGAGGTCGAAATCCTCCGAGATGTCCACGCGAAGGGAGGCATCCATTTCATTCAGATCTTGGGGCTTAGGAGGAAGCTGTATCTCAATGTTCTCCCTTGTCCTGAAATCGCTATCATGTCTCAGAAAGTATCTGCTTTCCGCGATTGGTCCTAATGTCGCTTCCTTGTTTTTGTCTGCAGCTTGTTGAAGCAGCGTTTGGGGAAGCGCTTCGCGCACATGTCCGTTATTCAAGGGGTAGGCGTGTTGATTTTGCGAAGACTGATGCGAAACGTGCTGAAACTGGGTGTTTTTGGCACCACAGAGTATGCATACGCACCGTAAAGCCTGGATGAACTGGAATAATGCTGGCATCGTCGCAGTCTAGCAAGTCATCCTTGAGTTGATTCGTCCACTTAATGTGGGCGTTTTGCCGATTCGTCGTCGTATTTTCATCTAAATTATTTTCAGCACCTCGAAGTCTAGGATAATCGGCATTGTTTGTCGACTCATTGTCGGGTACTCTGCGCGTTCGATCGTCTTGAACCAAATCTACAACTTTTTGGTGTTTTGGTGGTGTCATTGTTGTTCCCACGAGCAGCTATGGAAAGGGTTCTCTATCCTTGTAGAGCCCCGCGTGCAAGGATAAGGCTGCATACTCTGAGAGGTCACCCGGTATCCCAGAGTCATCGCTTGAGCCACCTCACTCAGGTGCCATTCAGCTTTCGGCACGGCTACTACCCCTCCGCTTAGGGGTTATTCCTTCGGGACCATCCCTGGACAATTGTCGTCGTCGGGTTGCGGATAGAGGGTCCCTGTACCAAGGGTTTCTTCTAAATATGACTACAATAATTAATAAGCAATCGCAGACGATTGTCCAGGGATGGTCCCGAAGAAATAACCCCTAAGCGGAGGCGTAGCAACCGCGCTGAAAGCTGAATGGCACCTGGATGAGGTGTGTTGAAAGGTGACTCTGGGATACAGGGCGACCTCCTAAAGTATGCAGCCTTGTCCTTGCATGCGGGGCTTCACAGCAATGGACGAACCCTCTCCCTAGCTGCCCGTGAGTACAACGATGATAACACCAAACCACGAGAAGTTGTAGATGTTGTTCGAAACGATCGAATGCGCGGAGCATCAGACAATATGTCGGCAAACAATGCTGATAACCCTAGAGTTCCAGGTGCTGAAAATAGTTTAGATGGTAACACGACGACGAACCGTCGAAACCCTCACATTGAGTAGATGACTCAAATTAAGGATGACTTTCTGGACTGCTACGATGCCGGCATTATTTCTATTCATAGAGGCTTTATAGCACGAATGCACACTCTGTGGTGCCAGAAACATTTGCACGTTTTGCATCAGTATTTGCGAAATCTGGCTGTCAACCTCTCGAGAAAGAGATATGTTCGCGGATCGCTTTCCCAGCCGCAGTATGAGCAAGCTGCAGACGAAGAAGAGGAGGCAACATTAAGACCAACTGCGGAATGCATACACCTCCTGAGAGATGATCGCGAATTCAACACAAGAAAGTACATTAAAATCAAGGTTTCTCGCAAGATCTAGCTAAAATGGATGCCTCCCTTCGTGAGAATATTTCGGAGAGGTCCGACCTTTGGACCATCAATTGTTTAGTTTATGATGCGGTGAGATCTTTGGTTTGCATACACTGAACAAGAAGATTGGATAGCCAAGACGGAATACTTCTCTTGTTCAGTGGGTCATTGACTTCTTAACATCTGTTGTAGCATTCAGGAAAACTGTTCGAAAGTTCGCCCAAGAACTGAGGATCTACCATCACACACTGAACAAGACAAAGCTGCTGACAATCAAGTCGCATATTGATAACAAAATACGGGTTTTATCTGACGCAAGAAGGAGAATACAGAAGAGGGAGAGATGGGTAAGGAAGAAAAACAGTTTCTCACTGAGCAGTCGCGCTTCTTCAACGATCACCCTGTTTCTGTAAAAAATATACCCAAGCCTAACAAGGTAGAGACTCTCTGGAGAGAGGTATATAAGATTCGAAAACACTTAAGTTGGAAGACAATACTAATAATATCATCTGCCTCAAAAAGATTGCGAAAACCTAATAACATCTGAGGAGGAATGTCCATCTACCCTTGCCAAAAATTAAAAAAAAAAAAAAAAACACACTTTGAGGCACGAAGAACTTTTTCGCTCCAGGATCGGCTGGTATCAAGAACTTCTGGTACAAGAGATTTACTTCTAGACACCAACATCTAGCCCGCTTTAAAGTCGGAGACGCCCATTACGCAGTGAATGGTGTTATGACGCAATATACTGCTACCGTAGAAAGGCGAATTGTCCAACCCAGAGTAGCAGGCCAATAATTTTTTTGAACACGCTGTATAAGATCTTTACAGCTATCCTAAACGTGGCTTGAAAAAAGTTGTAGCAGGTCTCTGAGAGAACCTGCTAATTGACAGGTGCGTTTCCGAAGACGCAGCAGCCCATCAGCGTGCCTGTTGATGGCTTGGATTGACTAACGGAAAGCTTTCGATTCAACTTCTTATAGACTTATAATAATCTGTCTGTGCGAAAGCTTGGAGGTTCATTCACACATAGTGAGATGCATAGACAGATTGATGCCACTTCGGAAAGCCAGATTTACTATATAATTTGGAAATCATCGTCTGACAAAGAACAGCGCCACCCTCTAGCGGAGCGTCTTACGGGGCAACGTTGTGATGCTTTTTCTTTTTTGCGTCACACTTCCGCAACTATCTCTCGCACTACGAAATTCCCCAGGATACATCTGTGGCAGCACTAATCACTGAGAGCATAAGCTCTCTCATGTAGTTCATACGGCTGACCTTAAGATCTATGCATTTGATGCAAGGCAGCTTTAAATTGCTCTAAGCATTGGCGAGAGGTACATGAGAGATTGGTATCGACTTTGGATTGGACAAGTGTTTCAAGATTCATCTTAAGTGAAGGAGTCTTTCCGAATCGATGAGATGTGTCAAGACCTCAGAAGGGAGCTGCGTGAACTGTTCTCGCGATATTCGGTTAAAATTATTGTCCTTATGATTGGTGCACTTGATGGTGCGAATCTTTCACTGGTTCGTAACCTCGAAGCTGTACATACGTGCTAAGAAGATGCCGAGGCACTTACGAGATGGCTGCACAAAGTTGTCATCGTTGTGTCGCTCCATATCCTTAACAAATGCTAGTGTTTTACCGGCCCTGTGAACACTCATTTCACTGTCGTGAGATGTGACTATAGGTGTGATTTGCCGTGTTTCTGCCTGGAGCTATTATCATTTTCATGTATGACAGTGGCTCCTAGTGGGACCCTGCAGTGTTTGTTCAACCTGTTTTTTTTTTTTTAAATATAGATATATAACTTCAGACTCATGTTATTTGAATAGTTTTGTTTCGCTGTGTCTAATCAATATCAAGAAACACATAAACTGACAAACAAATTGCATATGAACTTAACAGTATTTTGCTAATGTACGATAAAAAGATCATGATGTATAACCCAAACGCAATAAATAAGATTTATAAAATTATTGAATGAATGAACCCATTCTGTATAATTGTGGCCTTTTAAGGCATATGACTCTGCTTTAATTCTTCATGAGAGGAGTATACATTAACAGCAACCTACAGTATCCAACACATGATAAAATGAATTTTTTCAATCAAATTTTTATTTTGTAATTTATTATGTAAAATACAAATACATCGATATATCAGGTTCTTGCTAACGTATACTTCTCTGATAAAGAATTAAAGTAGAGTTAAACGCCGAAAAAGGCCACAATAAAAAAAGAATTTATATCATTTAAAAAAAATCAAGTGCGGTAAAAATTTTTTATTGATAAATGCTTGTTTTACATTATCGCGCCTTCGGTATCTGTAAGTGAAGGAGATACTACCCAGAAAATTGCAGACTCTTACAAGCATAATAGAACCCTCATCTAGGAAGAGGTTATACTAAGTTTTGCTACAAACTTTACTTTAATTAATAAGGAAAACTTTATTTACTGCTGAACATATCTGAAGAAACTTTTTCCATGACATTGAACTCTCAAGCATTATTATGTTGTATATCTTTTGTCCTGTAATGATGATTTTATTAAAATGAATCGTCAATAATATTACCGTCGCCAAATCTTGGTATATGAAACATAGCGTCCAAAATGCAACACTCATGAATTAATTAAATATTAAATACTGACGTACTTAAAAAACGGTTTTGATTACAGTGCAAACCCGCTAATAGCCGAATTCACTTATAGCCGAACCCCTTTCCTTACTTAAAATCTGCTAATAGCCAAACCGCCATATAGCTCAAGTTGCGTGGTTGGACTGGTTGCGTTTGGACTGTATTCATATATGTTTCCTGACAAGGTAAGGATCGCCACATTTTAATCATCAGTTGTACGCAATTCAATGTGAAGCCCGCCATCGTGGCCGAGTTTCCCTCAAAGTTATATGTCCAGATTTTGAAATTTAACATCTAGATTGTACAGCTTATTATCTATAGATCGTAAACTTATTGATGCTCAGATATTTTTAATTTTCTAAAGACGCTCTTATGACATTAGAATTTTATAGGAAATCCTCAGACATTTATTATTCTTAGAATGTTCTCATAACGTCCTTTAATTTTTCTTCTCACTGCATTAATCTTTGGTGCCAATGTCTAATTGGTGACCCATTGACATCACAGCAATTGGATAGACACTGCCATCATAGGGATGTTTCTCGAATGTCCCAAAGAGGACTTATATTTCCGAATCAACTGGAGTAATTTGATGATTCAGGAAGAGAATTAAAAAGTCAATTTTGATTCTCAATAAATTGATAATTGCCTCTAATAACAATAAATGGTATAAAGTTCATG
Source organism: Andricus grossulariae (assembly GCA_011634705.1). NCBI lineage: Eukaryota > Metazoa > Arthropoda > Insecta > Hymenoptera > Cynipidae > Andricus > Andricus grossulariae. The sequence continues at coordinate 9,472 of JAABKJ010002069.1, forward strand.
GTATAAGCTGTTTAGAATGCAACAAGAATATTTATTTCTGCTGATGCTCGTAAGCTTGCCAAGAAGTATTAGCAATAGCAATTATGGAGCTTTATTCCTAACAGAGGTGTTTCTTCATGTGTAATTGCTACTTAAGGATACATGTGACGTGAAATCGTATCTATATGTGACTGAATAAGTAAATATAGTTAAGAGTATACATATTTGGTTGGGAATCTGTATGTGTAAATTTGAACCAACCTGTGCGCAAGTATGCATTTAAGAGCTTATGTAAGTATGTCATAAAAAATAAGATGTACAAAAATGTAAAAGAGAAAGTTAGGTTTTATTTCCTAAAAAAGTATTGTTTGTGGCAAACTTACAACGTCAATTATTTGCATAAGCGTAAGGCCGAAGCTCAACTGTAGGGGTTCTGACTCATTGCCCACCGGCCGCTCCAGCACGTTGTATGCATCCAGCAGGTCGTTTAGCAGCCGCTTCTCGTGATAACCGCCACTTACCAACCCTAACCAAGTAGCATTTCAGTCATATTGTAAGTACGACAAACTGTGACTATTTGCAATTATCTAATTTTGTCGCTTTACTTCACCGGCACCCTTTGACGAGCACGTATCGTTTTATTAAGAATTTCTATATCTGACTTCAAAAATTGCTTTGAATTTCATTACGAGTCATCTAGATGTATAAGATATCCAACTTAATCTAAAATATGGAACATGACAAAAACATGATTAATTTTAGATTGTATTTATTGTTTTAACTGATAATTCTGGAAGATTTTGAAAAGTTCAACATTTCAAGTAATGTTTAGAATATATACTTATGTTTTAAAATATTAAAAATATTACTTGCTTCCTTTGCGTATTAAGTTCATAAGAGGATAGCAATAAGCGTTACATAATATTATTATATGACTATCATATGCGCCGCACAATGGGAACTAACTTAATGTTTGTTTCAAAATTGTAGAACTTTTAAAATGAATAACCTAGAGGGAATTTTTTTCAAAACTTTGGATGAATACCTGCAGAATATAGAAAAATTACGGAAAGGTGCAAAAAATTGTTTTTGACCTTATCTAGGTTTAAGTGGACATTTTTTTACCAAAATTTAGATTATCGATTACCGCGAGGGCTCAGATGAGACACTTCACGTGCTGAACATTCCTTTCATCGAATGTTTCCTGCTGATTCCAAACCTGACCTGTAATCTGAGTTAGGACTTTCTGGTTCTGAGAAAAAGGTGATTGAATGTCCTACTCGATTTCTATAAAGACTAAATTATATTTTCACGGATTCATATTTTATCATTCATGGTATTTCGAAGTTTTTGGGGTCCCTTATTTCAAATTCAAAGTTAAAATATCAAAATACAAAATGGCGGATTCAATATGGTAAACGAAGACTGTAAAAACGATACCAATATGGCTGTAAATTGATATTACGGGACTTTTTGGCTAGTTGATTTCGAATCCGAGGTTGAAATTAAAAAAAGCGGGTTCAATATGGCGGATAAAAACTGTAAAACTAACACCTATGAAATTAAAAATTGCCACTGCGGGCTTTTTTAAATTGTTGATTTCAAATACGAGGTATATATAAATATCAAAAGCGTTACGAAAGTTGATAAATAGACCATTCTTCCCCATAAATATTCACTTTGACACAATATTAAATAATCACAGCAGGTATTTGTATAAGCCTGATTTCACATATTAAATAGATCATACTTTCAAATACAAAATTGTTTACAGATCGTCATCACTATCAGAACTGGTGGCATCTCAGTCAGAACTAGTCGCATCACTGTCATTACTGGTCTTATCGCTTTCAGAGCTTGTGGTATTTTCTCTTTCAGCTTTTTCAGTAAATTTGCTGCCAAAAAGTTTGATTCAACGTCCACTATACTATTTTTTTCTGCTATTTTGACAAGAGTATAAGGCCATATTTTTTCAGTACAGCTTAAGCCAGGATTCATCCGCATCCTCCGAATAATAAACCATTGCCAAAGGAAATTCTCTGGCTATTTGTCATCCATATTTTAATGATTTATGCAATGAGGGATTCATTCTTTCCCAAGGGAATATATGAATATTTAAATAAACAATTCATAATACAGACAATATATTTCTCAACAGACCTTTTCAAGTTTATCTAACTATTTGTAAAGTAATTTGCTTTTATTTTATGTTATGCCCAGATTTCAAGACTGAGAATACACAAATAAAAATGTTGTAAACAATTTCAATTTATTTTTTACATTTGAATGATGATAATTCTTAATAAATATTGCAAAAAGCTCTGGCTTTTCGAAAAGCCTTCTTGCAAGATTGCCCGTATTTATCATACCATGCCCTTGAAGGATTTAATCAACCTAAAACCCTGAACTTTCGTATATTCTTGCTTGGACATGCATTTTTGGTTCATTGAATTGTTCATGAAAACGAACAATGGTTAAGTAGTTCGTGTGAGATAGTTTCAAGGTTTAAAAAAAATGTACCATTCGAAAATTTTCACACATCCCAATATTCGATGGTTTTCTATATGAAATGTGGAGCAAATGTTCGAAAGCTTCAACTCATCATGGGGTGAACCCAATCCATATTCGCGTGATGTCGCACAACCATTCTGTTTTTCAAGTGATATTCTTAAAGGCGGACAAAAACGGATCCTTTGTGGGGTGAAATTGATCCAAAAACAGTTATCCAAATAATTTCTTAATATAATGACTATTATGCTGGTACTGAATAAAGACTGCTGAGCATTTATATTTGCATTATCAGAATTTTCACACCTGTTGTGGTGGTTTGTGTGCCCTGATGAACTATTGAATCCTACTGTAACGATGAGCTTTATATTACGTAAATTCTTTTGTTCCCACTTTGAAGCAACACTGTCACACAAACGTTCTACAGTTTTGTTCAACATGCCGCGCAGTGGAATCATTACCTCTATTTCTGACTTCTTATAATCTGCAGGCTGACATTCACTCAAAGCTCTTTTAATTTCCCGGTATGATGGGTATATGGGACAGTTCCGTTTTCAATTATCCTTTGAAAAAGCAGAATAATTATTTTTATTGTAGTCATGTTCTTCATAGAAAGCTAAAGCTGATTCTTTTGAACCTTGCATTTGATTTGAATCTTCACATGAAGAACTAAGTCCCAATTCACTCAAATTTACTGCTTATTTAATAACTAAGCTATCATTCTCGGCGTTCTTACTCGGTGTTCTTACTTATTTTTGACTTTTTACATAGGCGACCTGATTTTTGCTTCAAACTTTTAGTGTTGCTCATTTTGAAACGTTATTTTCGTTGAATTATAATTATTTTTATCATAAAGAACATTACTAAAAAAAGTACAAGGAATCTAAGACATTGTATTGTCTCTAGATTAGTTTCTATGAAGAGTAACATATTGAAGCTTAAAAAAACTTACCTTAGATTATTCCTGAATGGAAAAGTATATGATATTGAATCTTCTGATAATTAACATAAAAATATATCGTTTTCTGTCCAATAAAGTCTCATGAACCAAAAACGTTTTATTTGCTGTTAAAACAATTGATATTTTTTATTAAATCGATTACTATGGCAACAGTTACAGAAGTAACTATTTCTCAATGGTTCTCACTATAATTTTTTTTACGATGAAAGGCGATTTCAAGTCATGTTTTTATCGCTTTTACAGTTTCATCCATCATATTGAAAGCGTTATTTTTTAATTTGACAGTTTTACCTTAGATTCGAAATCAGTGACCTGAGAAACTTTGCAATAGCAAATTTTTGCCATATCGGTGTTTTTCTAACAGGTTTCATCCACCAGCCATATTGGCGCCATTTTGAATGTTGACAGTTTGACCTCATATTTGAAATCAGTTAACTAAGAAACTTTTTAATAGCATATTTTAACCTTATAGGTGTTTTTCTAACAGATTTAATCAGCCAAATTGGATCCGCCATCTTAATTTTGATAGTTTGACCCCGGATTTAAAAGAAGCGACCCCGAAAATCTTGAAATATCATGAATGATAAAATATGAATTGGTGTAAATAGTTCAGTCCTCAGAAAAATCGAATAGAACATTTAATTGCCTTTTTCTTAGAACCAGAAAGTCCTAACTCAAGGTACAGGCCCGATTTGGAATCAGCAGGAGAAAATCTATTAAAAAAATGTTTACCACATAAAGTTTCTCATCTGATCCCTCGTAGTAATCCATAATCTGAAATTTGGTAAAAAAATGTCCACTTTAACCTAGATATTCAAGGTCAAAAATAATTATATGCGCCATCTCCGTAATTTTTCGATATTCTGTAGGTATTGATCTACAATTTTGTAAGCATTCATCATTCTTAGTTATTCCTATCAAAAGTACTACGATTTAAAGACAAAACTTACGTTTCTTCCCACTGTGTGCCTTGAACACTCCTTCTACACTTTTCGGTTTCAAAGAACAATATCAAGGTTTACAGCGCAGAAATTTCCCAAAAATGAAAAAATATTAAGATCATTTTTTCACAAAAATGGTAAGAAAACAAAGAAATTAATCATGAATGAAACAGTGAACACGAAGAGATGGATCGGCTTTGAAACGCCGTAAAGACAACTCTACGTTCCAAGTGGGAACAAACATTTAAATTGGGTATTATAACGCTCTAAAAACAACGAATATCATACTTTTTGATGTCCTATAAACGTTTAACTTCTAAAATAATTCTTTAGAACATTAGCGCGCTGATAGAACATTAATAAGTTTGACATTGAATGTTTAAAGGACGTTCTAATAAAGTCTTTTCATATGTTTACACATTTGATGCTGCATCAGGGACGTCCTTAGTTAGTTTTAGGATGGGCAGGAAGCCTATGAAGAGCTCCCCTGGCGCTCAAGCTATAAAACCTATTCTGCCACCTGGGACGTCCTTAGTATGTCCCAAAATCGATTCGAATCCCTATTCACATTAGATTAGAAGTATGACAAAAATAAACAACTTGTTTATCAGAAATATTATTATTTAAGTTTATTCAGCTCTGCATTATATGCTCTATTCTCTATTCAGTCTGCACATTTTTGAAGTAAAACTCCTTGGGGTGCAGTACGGCATTTTTGAATGAGAAATTCAAGCAATTAGAATTCATGAAATTCACGGAATTCATGGAATTCATGGAATTTAAGGGATTCCCGGAATTCACGGAATTCATGGAATTGGCGATTTTCATGGAATTTATGGAATTCACGGAATTCACGGGATTCACGGAATTTTTTTTTTTAAGGAACTCAGGGTATATAAGGAATTTAAGGAATTCATTGAATGCGCAGAATTCACGCAATTCAGGGAATTCATAGAATTCCTTTAAATCGTTGAATTCCATTAATTAAACAAAAAAGTTAAAAACGTCAGAAATATGAAAAAAACGAAATCCAGAAGTCAAACTTTCTTCGATCGTTCCAATGTTCAAAACTCGAAGACATATGTTCCTTCTTTTTCAGTTTTACGATCCATTTAAAAATATAAAATAAAACTCAAGGTTAGTTCATCAAAAAGTCAACATTTAATTGCCTTGATATACAAAAGATGACGTTTCGAAAATTCTGTTAGCCTTCTTCAGGTAATTTACCTAAAACATTTGGAGTCAAATTTCTTACATAAAAAATGTTTAGAAAGATGGATAAATATAAAAAAGAAAGTAGTGATTGCGCGTGGTTTCCGTTTGTACCCAACTTCTCTATTTTTTTTTAAGTTCCCAAAATGTACTAACTGAAACTCGTCGCAATCACAAAAATAGTGGCTGAAACGTCGTATTTTGTCTATCACGGCAAATAAATGTTGACTTTTTTTTTTCTAACCTTGAGTTTTATTTCTTTTGAATAGATCGTAAGACTGAAAAAGAAGGAACGTATTCCTTTCTATAGAATTCCATAAATTCGTTGAATTTCTTGAATGTCATGAATTCATTCCACTCAAATATTCTTCCGGAGTTTCACTTCTACCGTCCTTCCTGAGGCACACACACATTTTTTCATTTGAATTACACGAAGTTTTTTCTAACCTTTTCAAGTTTTCGAATTAGAACTATATGTTTCTACGTGTGCAAATCATGCAAATGGGGAGAAAGAGAGAGAGTACTGCAGTTACACCAAAAAATGACCGAGAAGTGGTAGTTTAGGAATTGCGATCTACGATGAATATTTTTAGCCCTTTCCGGTACCTTGCAGGACTGATTGTGAGTATTAAACTCTTGAGGCCTATTACAAGCGCTACTAAATGCAGTACTCTACTTCTTGGTGGAACTCTGGGTGTTCTAAATTTAAATTATGCACAATAGAGTAGATTATGTACCAAGGCAGGCGAAATAGTCTTTTTCCACTTGCCGTGAGTTCGCAATAACGAGTACTGCAAATACGCGAGGTGTAAAATGATTTGGCCTCTTTGTTGCAGACGGTCATATAACAATAGCTATTTTGGATAGCTGAAGGTAAATTCTGAAATCACATAAGTCAGCAATTCCATGTGCGGATATGTATCACACGCTATTTTTTGCCTCATTTATCCCAGAATGTCAAACTATGATTTTCTGATGCACTTGCAGCTGCTTGAATAATATCTATTAAAGTACATACTTCACAAGTTTTAGTAGACTCGCTATTAAAGTTCACCATATTATTAGTAATCAGAAGGACAATTTCTTGCACTCTAACCACGTCTATTGTGCAAACGCGAAAAACAGAATTCGTCTTCATCTCACGGAATTTAGCAGGATTAACTTGCCATTAGTTTGTACCCTCTTTAACAGAATTAAAATGTATTCATTCATTGGCATAAATCATCAAAGGATTTAAAAGGATAGAAGTGAGACGCTATTCACTTCAGTCATCCTTCAGTGATTTGTGTCAACTGCAGAGATTTTCAGTGATTCGGAGTTAGATTGCCAATACATGGAAGGTTAATATTAGGAGATTAAAATTATTAAATGAGATCAATTAATATTATTAGCTAATGCCAAATGTGAGAAGAATAGAAATAATCTTTTACTTGGCTTGTTATAAACTTTGCCGTATACGTTTATCAGTGGTATCAAGATGTATCCAGAGAAGGTCAATAAATTAGGAAAAACTTGATATTTGAAAAGGCAACGTTTCGGAACCTGTGTGGTTCCATTTCAAGCCTGTTGAAAAATTTGAATTATAAGAAATTTTCATTAAAAAATAAAGAAAAAAATACATATTAGATGGTAAAACATTTTAAACGCGTAAACATTTTTTTTGAAATTGGATGGAACACATAAATATCAAAAGTAACAAGCGTAGACAGTAAAAATTAGTGATAATTAACAAGGAAAATAATAGGAAGAATAAATAGTGTAATAATAACTAGCAGAGAGCAATGTCAGTATAACAAGTATTTACCTGAATACATTAGTTGACGTTACGAATGAACGTGGAGTTCATTTTCTTGTGAAAAAAAATGGAAAAAAATAAGTTTGTGGAATTAACCAACTCATCAACAATATTTGTCATTATTTATTCTTTTTAGATAGATAACGACAGTATTCGTAGTTTTCAATTATTTTATTTTAATGTTAGCTTATGGCAACATTAAAATATATGTGTAAATGAGAAAAAACAAAAAGGAATTAGGAACATGTTGTTTGAAGATTGATGAAAAAAGTTTGTGTTTTAAGGTTACGTTCATAAAAATAATGTATGATAAAATAAAGGAAAAACGATATCTTTTACAAAATTTATGTGCGTAGACATTGTTATGAATAGGGACAATCCCACATTTAGTTACACAAATGAAAAGAAGCTTCACATTTTTAGTGAAATTTAAGGAGTCATATAGAGAGCTCCAATAAAGGAAAAAATGTAACTTGTAGATGCCATGAATAAACGAGTGTTCAGAAAGTCATAATTTATAAGTATGATTGTATGTACTCCTGAAGACATCAAAAATTGACATTTTTTGAAAAATAAAAGGATGAAAAGTTTAAAATATGTTAATTAATCGTAGATAGCAAATTTTACGGTACACTTACTGCACAGTGCCGGCAGGCTCAGCGCATATTAGCAGGCCATGTCGGTAGACCTTGAGACACATGCAGGTGCATATGTTGCTCACTACGCCGTAAGGTTCTGCCGGCACGGCATGCTGCCGTTAGCATATCCCTATTTAAAATCCCTGTACGGGATCCCGTAACTGTTCCTGTGCGTGTTCCTTTGCCAGAGCTATGACCAGCTCTCATACAAGAAACGTTACAGGTTCAGCAGAAGAAATTGAGACACGAACCTGTACAGGAACATGCAGGGGACAAGCGAGCCCTTACGGGAACGTGTGTACGTCCTAAGTGGCCACGAATGAATGAATCAAATATTGTCCATTGTTTTCGATGACCTTGCGCCACCCATCAGGTAACTAACGGATGCCATCGCGGAAGAAACTTGGAGTCTTCGAACCAATAAAAGCATCGACGAATTTTTTAACATCGTCCAAAGTTTGGAATCGCCTATCTGTCAAAGCGTGTTGCATTGACTAGAACAGGTGATAATCCGATCAGGCCAAGTCTGGTGAATATGCCGCGTGCGGGAGAACTTCCCAGCTCAAGTTTAAAATGGTGTGCTGAGTCGCGCGAGCAACATGAGATCGAGCGTTGTCATGGAGTAGCATAACTTTTTGGCTTCCTGGCCCAGTGAATGGCCTTGAGATATGAAGGCTGTACTCTATTATGAGCTTTCGAAATCATGTCAGTCAGTTACTACAGAACGCTACAGCCGACAATTAAACCAATTTAAAGAGGTGTTTGATGAGGAAAGGCCATTCACTGGGCAAGGAAGCCGAAAAGTTATGCTACTCCATGACAACGCTCGACCTCATGTTGCTCGCGCGACTCAGCAAACCATTTTAAACTTAGGCTGGGAAGTTTTCCCGCACGCGGCATATTCACCAGATTTGACCGTATCCGATTATCATCTGTTTCGGTCAATGCAACAGGCTTTGACAGATAGGCAATTTAAAAATCTGGACTACGTTCGAAAATTCGTCGATGACTTTATCGGCTCAAAGACTCCAAAGTTTCTTTTGCGATGGCATGCGTAAGTTACCTAAAATAGGTGGCGCACGGTCATAGAAAACAATGGACAATATTTCCAAGATTGATCTGGTATTTACATATTTTATAACATAAAATATTTTTTTTGGGAAGAAGGTAAAAATTAAGTTATACAGCTAATACAAGCGCGCAAGTTGAAATATCCTCATCATGACATTCATTATAGGATTATCAATTACGTCTTTGCAGATATTTTTTTCCTATCTATTCATCTCTATAAAAACTACGAGATTCCATAGGAACATTTTTAAAGTTGAATGGTGAGGCAAAACTATACAGAATATAATTTGAAGCGATTTCTTCAAAAATAACAGCTATACATTTTTGACTCGTCTTCTATAACTCCAAAAAATACTTGTTGAACAATTTCAATTCTCATGGAATTAATGGATTTCTATCTCAAATTTTTTCATGGGGTTTCAGAATTAATTTTTAATCAAAAATTTGAAAGAAATGAAAGTGATGATATTTAGATATTTTGAAACTCAAATGAAAAAGTGTCCTGCAAATTTCACTGTTGAATAATAATTATAAGTATAATTTCTTGCACGATTCTTCAATTGCACACATTCCTACTGAGTATCATGAAATTTTTTGTCATACTCAATTGCCTATTATTCACAATTTAATCTTCTTCATACAATTTTATAATTTTTAGGATATGGAGATTAGGAGAATATGGTACAGAATCATATACTAAATGATTTAAATAGTATTTATCAACAAATAATTATAATAATAATGATAACATCTGGGCTGCAGAAGCTGCAGAGAACTTTGAACATAATTAGAGTTCTCTGCAGCTCCTCTAGCCCAGCTGCAGTTACTGTGAGCTCACAAGATAACGTGCACGCCATGTTTGATATCTGCTGACTGTATACGTGTATTATGTGTCAACACGGTCTGATGCTGAAAACACTTTGAGTCCTCTGCAGGTCCTGGAGCCCGACTGCAGTTGTTGTGCGCTTACAAGGTAACAAGCGCACTATGTTTGCGATCTGCTGACTGTGAGCATGTATTGTGTGTCAACACGGCCTGATGCTGAAATGCTGCACCATAATTCTTATCTGGGTTATGGTAAATAGGTGAAAGCTGATTTACATGAAAAAAGTTAAAAGTTACATAAGGAGCTGTAAAAGTTTCGTAGTTTGGATTTTTCAAATCTGAAATTAACAAACTTTTTTCCTCTTTAATGAAATAAGATTCAATCGTTAAACGTTAATTAAGATTTTTCTCAACGGCTAAGATTTTTAGATGTTCAAAATCAAAATTGTGTCCAGTTTCAATTCTGTGCCTTTCCAGAGCAGTGATATTATCGACATTATAGTTTCGGCGTGTGTGTTCCTTAATTCTATAGTGCAAAAATCTACCCGTATGTCCTACATAAAAAAATCACAATTTGAGCTGTCAAATTTGTAAACTACATTTCTTTTTTAAAAAATGTCTGATTTGTCTTTAGGAGACGAAGAAAGATTTGAGTTAGATTTTATTGATCTGAATATAAATTTTATGTTATTATGACGTAAAATGGTAGCGAGTTTGTCCGTTATTCTTGAGATATAAGAAACTACAGTGAAATGTTTGGAGCTATTAGGTTCTTTTTCCCCGATTGATTGTAAATATTGTTTATTCTGATTTTGATTAGTCTATTAATGAGATTAATTGTGTAACCATTTTGAATTGAAGTTTTTTGAATTTGTTTAATATTTTGTGGTCTAAATTCAATAGAATATAGTTTAATAGCTCTATCTATGAATCCGAAAATCATTCCTTTCTTTTGCGACCAAGGATGTTGTGATAAATAAATGTAGATACTTGTTGATACATAAAATACAGGTCAAAACTGAAGAAAGAGATGTACTTATCACTGATACTCAGGAATCAATCGAAAAACGAAGTGCCAGACTTTCTTCACTCTAAATTCCCCCTTTTCCCCTTAAATGCAAATTAAAATAATAGTCCAGTGTACTTTTAAATTTAATACACTTTTTGAAACAATAAACTAAAGATTTGCAATTGATTACATCAACCTTATTGACATAGGAAACTAAAATAATTCAACCTATTCGCTTTGCCCGACCTCCTTGGGCAAAACGGATGGGTCACTTAGAGCAAATCAGATATAGGTCGAAAAATTAATATGAGGGTTGATCTATTATTTTCTTGATCTTTTTTACTTTTTTATTTGAAAAACCACCTTAGAAACAACAAAAAAGAGCAATTACAATATGACCAGGCAAAGTGGATGGTTCAACTGTTTACCGCTATCTGGTCATCTGATCGGAAAAATTATGTAAATCTGCTAATGTTTAAAGGAGTTAATTTATTTCTTTCAGGCATCTCATTTGAGGGTGCATAATAAAGGTTCAGATTCTGTGACTAGAATTCCTTTCGGGCCATGGAAATTTTTTTTGAAGAAGGTGAAAAATACCATTAAAGTGGATTGTTGCTTCCCTGTGCAACCAAGAGCCAAAAGCGTTTTTACGAAACTTAAAGGATGTAAAATTTTGCGTAAAACTAAAAAAAAGGAAATTGTTTTATAATCAATTGTCTAGGGGTAACAGTTTTTCAAAAAACCCCGATTATTTTCTAAAAACTGCAAGTTGTTTTGGTTTCTCTGTAGCTTGTATCCTAAACTTCATATCTGAAAATGGTTAACATATGAATTAAAGAAGACGTAACCACCTGTAATTAAAAACAAAAATATTGTCCTAACTACGGTAGAATGAAAGGAAACTTATTTCTGCTTGGGGTTAAAAAGAGAATATGTTTCTTCCCCTAAAAGGACACGAGTCATATGATCTTGCAAGGTAAACCCTTACAATATCCGATAGCCAAAAGCGAACCGTAGAACGAACTTGGGACCATATTTGAACATTATCATACCATATAAGTCGCTTCATTGATTAAAAATAAATACTTTTTTGTTAGAATTAGTTCAAAACGTTATGAACAAATCAAATTTTCAGAAAATTATCACTTCAAAATCATTTGAATGCTTTAATGAAGATAATTACTCAACGCTTTTTATTTATTCTCTATTTAAAATACCTTCATTACAATTATATAATTTCTTTAAATGTTTCCGATATTGTAAAATGATTATATAAATTCAATTTTCAAAATGATATGGACATACGTTTGGATTTTTTCTGGAATTAGTATAAAAGGTTATTATTAAATCAAATTTTCATAAATTAGAGTATAAAATTTTTGTAATATTATGTTAATATTATTTAAATGTTTTAATGGAAATTATAGTTTAAAGCTTCTTATTTTGTGAAATGATCTATTAATTATTAACTGATTATTTTTTTTCGCGGTAATAAATTAAATAAAGATTAAAATTTTTTTTAGGTAACATAAATTCATTATTGAGTTAAAGGTTATATAATTAAAAATTGGATGTAATCTGTATCATAAACGTTTATTTATATTTGAGATAACCCTATTGAAAATACATAATTTTTTAAATGTGTCTCACGTTGTGAAATGATTATCTGAATTTAATTATCAAAATTATATGTAAATAAGTTTGTAATTTTTTCGCAAATTACTGTAAAAGGTTACTAAAGAATTAAAAATTAAGAAATGAAAGTGAAACTTAAAAAAATATGAAATACAAATTATTTGAATGCCTGAATGAAAATGATAGTTTAACGCTTTTTATGTTGTGGACAGATTAATTAATTACTTGCTGATTAATTTTATTCACAATATTAAATTATATAAAGATCGATTTTTAATTCTTTCCTAATAACTAACATAAATTGATTATTTACTTTAGGGTTATGTAATTGAATATTGGCTATAATTTATATGAAGAAAGATTATTTATTTTAAAAATACCTCTATTCCAATTATGTAATTTTTGTAAGTTTTCGTGATGCTGTGAAATGAGTATCTGAATTCAATTTTCAAAATTAGGTTTTAATTTTTTATGAAATTTATTTAAAAGGGTAATGACAATGACAATTTTTGGAAAATATAAAATGAACCTTATTTAAATGTTTCAATGGGAATAATTCTTTATTGCTTTTTATGTTGGAAACTGATTAATTAATTAGTAGCTGATTAGTGTTGTTACAATATTAAATTACATATAGATTGAATTATAATCTTTCTATATTAAGAAACATGAATATCATTTTGTTGAATGTGTGTGCTATTTTGAAATGAGTATCTCAATTCCAATCTCACAATTATATGTAAATATGTTTTAATTTCTTCTGAAATTAATTTAAAACGTTAATTATAATTATAATTTTCATAAAAATATAAAGTAAAATTTATTCGGATGTTTCAATGAAAATATTTATTCATTAATTTTTACGATGTAAACTCATTTTTTTCAACAACATTGAACCACTTAATTATTGAATTTTAATTTTTCTTTTGTGTGGTAACAGGAATTGATTACTGACATTAATATTATATCATTTAATATTAGCTATGATCTGTTCATTTAAAGTTTATTTATGTTACATACCGCTATTACAATTGAGTATTCTAGCATGACGTCATGGTTTTGATAGGATAGGTGGAAATGCCAGGAAGGTTAGCGCACATAATAGTCTAGTTAATTCAAATATCAGTAAGTTTTCAAAAATATGTTGTAACAGACTCGAAGAACTCTTAAAAAAAAGTATATTAGGTAAATGCAATAGGGTTCTGCATTGTCATATTTATGTTCACAAGAATTCGATGAAAATCTAGGATCTAGTCGAGAAAATAGTAATTATTGCCACAACGATTCGAAGAACACTCATTGAATCAGGACATCATCTCCTGGAGTATCAGATAACTGATAACTAACATTTACAAAAAGCCTTGTAATTAACACGAGAAGGGCGAAAAAAAGATCCATCTAATTACAAATGCATTTAATTCGATGTGTGGCCAAGACATTCAGATAAAAATTACATGACATACTGACTAATTGAGTTAGAGAATCGAGCGATTTCTCAGAACTTCAATCCGGATTTCGAAAGGGAAAGGGAATTAATTGATAGCATTTTAATTTGGAACGCTGTGTCCTAAATACATTTGAGTCAATCGAAAAATAAGTCTTCATTTTGTTCGTGGCATTTGTCAATGCTTTTCCTTCTGATAAACATAGCCTTATATGAGGGAAACTAATGCAAATTGGCATCAGCTGCAAGTTTATAATAATCTATGAAAGTTTCTATGATCATCCTTCTCTCTCGGTTCATACTTCTCAGCCTCTGTCTCAAAAAGCCTCTGTCTCAAAAAAGCGTTGAAGCCTACTGTGCTATCAGCGGACCCTCAATTATTAAGAAAACAACCAAGATCCTAATTTTTCAGAAGGTTAGGCTTCAAGAAAGAATTTACAAGTTCTATTATGGAAATGAAAAGATAGAAATTGCTAACGCCTTCTGCTATCTCGGTATCCTATTTCCCAGCTCGGACTCATTTTTACAGTCCCTTAAAAATATGGAACAATCCGTTCAAGACGCAGCGAATGCAGTCATTAAAATTTTCTTGGTCGCTCTAACGGATTCATGGAAGGTAAAAGAAAAGCTTTTCTGATCGCCTGTTATAGCAATCTAGAGATTGCACCATTTGTTTATTCTCAATTAAATATTGAGAACAGACGCTAATCATACTTAAATAATAACAGACCTGTATTAGAAGTTGAAGTAATGGCTCATTGTAGGTACTATTTATGATCTGTTATCACTTCTACTCACACCGACTAAAGCTATGTATTTTCCTTAGAAATATCACCGGTCGAACAATATTATAATATATGAAAATATCACAATAAATATTCAATATATTTGGATAATATATAAAAAAAACTCTCCCAAAAACTATAAAAATTGCGATTTCTACGGCGGCACTATTGGGAGCGGCTTACTAGAATTTCGAAGTCAGCGTGAGAGTGAGGGAAGCGCCTCGGCGAGCTCGAGCATGGATGAGGGGAATCGGTCTTATTCGGAGCGGTCTTATTGAGAGATTCGACTGTAGATCACGAAAGTTAAGGAACTTAATTTTTCAAAATTGCTTTTTTCTGATTCATCCTAATGTATAGGTATAGTGTAAAGGCTCTAGCTTTAATATAAATGCAGTTATGGTCTCCTGCATAAGACCTTCTTTTCTGGAACTCATAAAGATCTGAACTTTGTTTTGAAATGTCATGCTTCTGCTTTATTGAACGAGAAAAAATTTACTCAAAAGAATGAAAAATAAAGCGGAAGCAAGAAATTTCCTTTATGTATGTTTCAAAGGGTTAAATTCTTTAAAATTAAAATCGTTTGATTTTAAAAATGTTTGATGAAAAACGTTCTAAGTTGATCAATTTTAAATATAAATTAATGCATTTCAAAATTGAGCAATTTACGTATTGTAACGTTGAAAATTGAACGTTTTGAATTCGACAGACTGCAAGCGGGTAATTATTTATTTTTAATATTTTTATTGAGTTGTTTTAAGATTTTCAGGGACGTGGTACGAAGAAAATTTTAGTTAAAAATTTCTTTTTTTCTGAATTGAAAGCGGGAGTTTTCTTATTTTTGAGATTTTTATTGTGCTGGAAGGGAGGAAATTTTGGTTTTCAATTTTTTTTTTGATTGGAAGACGCCATTTTTTTTAAATATATTTTTTAAGTGGACCAAGGAAAATTTTTTATTATAATTATTTAATATAGCCTGCGTTAGTTATTCGAGATTTTGTATTTTTTCTTTGGCTATCAGAAACCACATATTTTTGATTAAATCTTGAAGATTCACATTGTTGGAATTGTTTTTTTTTTCTTCCAGAATTAGCCATACCTGGTGCCAAAATTTATCCGACTCCCTATCGACCAAAAGTTCAATTCTTCCAAAACCCTCTTAACAGAACTGAACGTATATCTGAAATTGCATGGGATGGAATGTATTTAGTAGCAGTAAAATCAGGGTTCATCATTGGACTGATCTATGAAAATAGAATAGGATCTTTGTGTCCATTCATGCATTGCCCTCATTCCATGGATGAATGCATAAGAGTTAAAGTAAGCATACATAACATGGAAGAGCTAATTCCAATAACGGCGGAGGAAAACAACAGTTTCGGATTCTATCGGTCCTTCGAGCCGGATTCCGATGATTTTTGGGCAGATTGTAGAGAGTAGGGTACAGTCTAAAAAATTTGGCGTACCTAATATACAATGTTAATGTATGTTTCAAACTCGTAAGATGATAATTTTCACAACAAAAATTTTTTTATCAACTCAGGTCTACTTAAAATGTTTAGATAAATTATGAAAAAATCGAAGAAAATTTTGTTTAAAAATTCGTATTATGAAAACAAATTAACAAAAATTCCATTTTCTACGAGACAGCTTGTGGTACAATCACATTCTTTCAAATTCCTTGAAGAAACTTGAAAAACGTTGAAGATTAGAAAAATGGCGTACATTTTTCTAAAAAAACTAAAAAGCCACTTTTCTCAAAAAGGCCACCTTTTATTTTATTTTTATTTTTTATTTATAGTAATATGAAAGAGATATCTTTCGAGTTTTATCTTCGATAAACTATCCCTTGATATAAGAAAACTAATTTTTTATAATATCAAATAATTTGCTCATATCAACTGTGTGGCATCTTTCGGGACCTTGGACATAAGTATATAACAAACAAAAAATTGCGGTGTAAGCACCAAAAATTCATTACAAAAAAATGGTTTCAAAATTACAGTAATTTTTTTAGCCCCTTCTCGTAGAAGGAATTGATTGCTAATTTTTTTATAAGCTACAAAATAAATCAAATTTAAGATAAAAGAATCACATTTTTTGAAGAACGACACATGCTATGAAAATTTTTGTTTAATTTTACTTTTTTAGAAATTCATAAATTTCTAAATTTTGAACAGAACAAATTTAAAAGTAGCCACTTGAATTTGAAAAAATTAATTACCTGGGCACTTTAGGAGATTTTGCAAATAGATTTTGTCCACATTAAGTTGTCCAAGTAGATTTGGTTCAGAACTCTTCTTTTTAGCAGTCAAAGGACGAACCCGTGTTTTTTCTGTTATTTTCTCATTCATTGTTGATTCTTTTCCTGTGGAATTATTTTCCGTGAATGAGGTTCTCGAAGATGGAGTGCAAGTTTTAGGTCTCGAAGATTTTTGAGATCCTTCTGCCGAAGAACCAGATCTTATTGTTCGTACGTGATCAGAAATCGGTATTGCATTCTCTGGAAAAAATGTTATTTGCATTTAATTTGAATTTAC
Organism: Andricus grossulariae; assembly: GCA_011634705.1. Taxonomy (NCBI): domain Eukaryota; kingdom Metazoa; phylum Arthropoda; class Insecta; order Hymenoptera; family Cynipidae; genus Andricus; species Andricus grossulariae. Next base: position 26,812 of record JAABKJ010002069.1, read on the forward strand.
AAATTTTCTATGATCAGTTTCCAGCATTGATTGTAAAGTTCAAAGCGGAATTACTCACTTTTTGAAAGTAGGGGCTAACTTGACCCTTCCCCCACTTTTGAAACAGTGAACTTTTTTTCAAGTTTTGGGTAAACTTAGCATAGTTCTAGAATTCCTGATAGATTTGAAAAATAGTTCTGGCAAAAGAGTTCTGAAGTTCTATACAAAAATAATTTAAAAAAAAAATCAAAAAACTAAAAGTAAAAAAATTCTGAAAATTGCCACATTTGGACGAATTTCTCATTAAGAGTTCCATGAGTTCTAATCAGAGTTCAAATCCCCCGAGAAGAGTTCTACAAAAAAGCTTCATAACACTTTTCAATTAATTCAAAATTCAAAGAACTTACAGCACATTAAATATAAACAAAATTTTTTTAATTTAACAATTTTGAGGTTCAAGAGTTCTGATCATAATTCTACCTGCTCCCCTGATAATAATTCTACCAAGACGTCTTATGACAATTTTCGATCAAGTCAGAATTCAAAGAACGACGGCATTTTAATTATTAAACAAATTTTTTTTAATTTGAAAATGTTGGGTTCCAAGAGTTCTGATCAGAGCTCTGTTTGCCCCGGAAGAGTTCTACCAAAAAGTTTTATAACACTTTTCGATCAAGTCAAAATTCAAAGAACTACGGTATTTTAAAGATAACCAAATTATTTTAAATTAAAAAATGTAGAGTTCCAAGAGTTCTGATCAGACTTCTGTTTGCCCCGGAAGAGTTCTACCAAAAAGTTTCATAACACTTTTCGATCATGTCAAAATTCAAACAACTACGGCATTTTAAAGATAACCACATTTTTTTAAATTACAAAATGTTGATTTCCAAGAGTTCTGATAAGAGCTCTGTTTGCCCCGGAAGAGTTCTACCAAAAAGTTTCGTAACACATTTTCATCAAATCGTAATTCAAAGAACTGTACAATTTTAAATATAATTATGACAAAACTTAAAAAATACAAATAAATTTCAAATTTTTATTTTTAAGAGTTTTAATCAGAGTTCTATTCTCTTTGGAAGAGTTCTACCAACAATTCTTATGACACTTTCCAAACAAATGTAAATTTAAAGAACTGTCACATTTGAAAGATAACCAAAATGTAACAAATTTTGAGTTCCAAGAGTTCTGTTCACAGTCCCCCCCTCCCCTCCCCCGGAAGAGTTTTACCAAAAAGTTTCATAACAATTTTCGATCAAGTCAAAATTCAAAGAACTGCGGCATTTTAAAGATAACCAAAATTTTCTAAGTTAAAAAATGTTGAGTTCCAAGAGTTCTGATCAGAGCTCTGTTTGCCCCGGAAGAGTTCTACCAAAAAGTTTCATAACACTTTTCGATCAACTCAAAATTCAAAGAACTGCGGCATTTTGAAGATAACCAACATTTTTTAAATAAAAAATGTTGAGTTCCAAGAGTTCTGATTAGAGCTCTGTTTGCCCCGGAAGAGATCTACCAAAAAGTTTCATAACACATTTTGATCAAGTCGAAATTCAAATAACTGTATCATTTTAAATATAATTATGATAAAATTTTAAAAATACAAATAAATTTCAAATTTTGATTTTTAAGAGTTTTAATCAGAGTTCTATTCTCTTTGGAAGAGTTCTACCAACAATCCTTATGACACTTTCCAATCAAATGTAAATTTAAAGAACAGTCGCATTTGAAAGATAACCAACATGGAAAAAATTTTGAGTTCCAAGAGTTCTGTTCACAGTTCCCCCCGCCCCTCCTCAGGAAGAGTTCTACCAAGAAAACTCATGAAACTTTTCGATCTAGTGAAAATTCAAAAAACTGCAGCATTTTAAAGATAACCAAATTTTTTAAAATTACAAAATGTTGAGTTCCAAGAGTTCTGATCAGATTTCTGTTTGCCCCGGAAGAGTTCTACCAAAAAGTTTCATAACACTTTTGGATCAACTCAAAATTCAAAGAACTGCGGCATTTTGAAGATAACCAACATTTTTTAAATAAAAAATGTTGAGTTCCAA
>JAABKJ010002070.1:0-28836 GCA_011634705.1 Andricus grossulariae
GTGTGGATGGGTATATAGGTATAGGGTAGATAGGTATATAGGTTTAAGATATAGATATTTTAGATTGATCTAGAATTTTCGATAGATAACATGTTTTCACATTTTTCCAACTTCAAGTTCTTGCACTCTGATAGGACATTTTTTTAAATTTATGCTAATAAGCTCTTGCGATACTGTAGAAAAATAGCTTTAAGATGAGCACAAGAACATTAAAAAATATTGCTTATTACGGAAGTTATTAAACATTTAAGAAAACATTGAGATTTACACTATTTTTCCAATATCTACTTGAAAAATAAAAAAATTAGCTTCATCCTGGACTCATTTCATACAGAATTTTGAGAGCATTTTACCCTTCAGAGAGAAAATTTTTAGCTCTGACATAATTGAAATGAAGAGAACTTTGTCAGTCATGAAAAAAGAGGTTTCCTTAAACTTTTGCACGGTACTGTAACTGAAAAGTAATTTTTAGTTCATTCTATGAAAAACCGAAAGTCTAATTACTCAATATCAGCTATAAAATTTGTTTATTTATTAAATTTGATAGTAATGTTTAAGAAATAATTAAATGTATAATAAGTCGTAATTAAATATTACTTTTAAATATATTGTGACGAAAATTGTATGGAATAAAACATCTGAGTCTTTTTAATCTTTGAGAAAGAATTTTTTCTCATTAATTTGTTTATGACAAATAAATATTTTATTATATTTGCTTACTAATATAATTTAGCATTCCTAGAAACAATTTACACTGATTTTAAACCGTTTTGAGCAATTGTAAACAGTTTCAACAAAATAGGAGACCTGAATTTTCGAGAATACCTATTTTTGTGACAGAAAAACTTTGAGAAATTTTTGTTTGAAAGCATTTTGAAGCATTTTTAAGCATTTGCTTTTAAAAGCACATATTGCCACTTCTTGATTATGTAACTTAGCGCCACTTTGAACATTATATTTAATAATTTCGTTTTTAATTTCGGGCAGTCCCTAGCGTCCAAAAACAACAATTGAGAATTTTTTATTAAACAAACTATATGAAAATTTATATTTCAAGAAATTTTCTTAATTTTTTCTAATTTCAACACTTTCTGCGTATATTTGTATAGAAGCATTTTTTCTCGGCCGATCAATAATAGCAGAGATAAAAATTGCTAAAATATGGTCCCAATTTCAGTTAACAGTATCTGCCAAAATATTGAAAATTTTGCAAACCCCTCCAACTCTATTGTTAAGTACCCCAAACACACTATGCAATATCAAAAAAGAAAGGAAATTGATGATCCACTTTTTCATTTTCAAATGGAATACCCCATAAATCATAATTGTTAAAACTTCTTTTACTCAAAATGCTTAAAATATTTGTTCTTACTTTTGAATTTTATTTAAAACTTTGTAAGTCAACAAAATATCGTGCACATAATTGTAAAAACAAGTAGGAGCAAAATAACCATATTTATTTTTGATTGTGAAGTGATAGTGCCAGATACTAATCTTTACATAACTACAAAGAATTATAAGTTTTCAAGGCGAATTGCTCATCATTATTTTTAAATAATATAAAGTTTAAAGTTCAAAGAAACCAACTGTTCCCTCGAGAAAATAATGGTTCTCCGCGGATTTTTAATTATAGGTTCTAAAATTTTACGAGATTTCAAAGTCTACTTTTAATTCATTGTCCCGATTGCAATTTAGAAATATGACAAATGTCAACCCAAAAACGAGTTGCAGAAACAAGTTTTTATGGGGCAAATTTTATAAATTAATGTGTTCCATAATCAGTCGTAAAAATTGAATTTAGCCATTTTCTTATTATTGATATATACCTACAAATATATAGGCTCTGATGTTCAAAGTCTAAGAATTATAATTTAGGTCGCCATTTAAGTATCATCCTTAGATTCTTTTTTAATTTTCAATACCAATATCTGAAATTGCTGTTGATTATTACTATTTTAATTTAATGAAAAAGGATTCCAACTGTTTTTTGTTGTTGTAAAAACTAACGTTTGTTACTGTGCAAGGTAAATTTTATGGCAAATTTGTTTTGTAAATAATTATTCATACTCCCAGGTGTGTCAACTTTTACCATTAACGTTGATTGATGCATATCGTAAGTCTCTTACGTGAATCCTGAGAGGTTAACAAACTTTGAATAGCAGAATAGGTGTCAGTGTCAATAGGTAATGAGACTTCCTGAGTTTATCACCAGAGCTTATGCTTATGTCTTGCTAATTTAAAATGTCAATTCTTTTTATACAAATATTTTGAGACGGTGAAATTCAAAAAATAAATGAAAGAGTCTACAAATTAATTAGCCTAAAATATTTTTAGGGAAGCTGAACTTTAAAAGAAATATAAATGTATATTAACTATGGAGTTTTTTTCAAATAGTATTTTCAATGAAAAAAATGCACCACAGGTTTCATACAAATTTGGTTATTTTGTATTTAAAAAATAGATGGCTATTAAGAAATCCAAATTAAGAACTACAAAACGTATCTACTGTTATAAAAATGTGTGAAACAGAATATAAATTTTTGTAAACATTCTGTGACATACTTTGAACAAAAAATATGTTCTAATTTTCCCAAATTCTTAGTAAAGTTTTGTGAGAATGTCTAGAATCGAGAAATATGCGTGGAAAAAATTTAAAGCTTTTTACAGGTGTACTTCTCGCTTATAATTTGAAATATTATTCATTTTATTTAATTGTCAAATTTTGAATTCAATTATTGACCGCACAATGAGTCGTTTTTAATTCATATTAAAATGTATTGTCCCAATTGAAGCAATATAAATTATAAATTAAAATTCTACATTATTTTGATTTCAGTTCCAAATAATCCTAAGGTAGACTCATCAGGTTGTTCCTCGTGTACAAGATGGCTTTACCTGCGACTAAAAAGAACCTGCAGGAAAAAATTACTCTATAAAAGAATACCAATTTTGGATTGGTTACCAAAATATAGAAAAGAATACATAGTGAGTGATTTGGTGGCAGGTTTGACTGTCGGTTTGACGGTAATTCCACAAGCCATCGCATATGCCAATGTAGCCGGACTTCCATTGCAAGTATGTGAAATAATTATTTTAATTTAATAATTAAATAATATTTACTTTTAATTAAAGCAATTTAATTTATTTGTCAATTTTTTAGCATTATAATTATTCTTCTAGGAATAGTCATAACAAAAAAAAAGTAATTAAAAATATTATAACGTGATTATAACAAAGAAAATTTCTTTGTGCTTCTTCTTATATATAAAATTTCATAAAATCTATATTTCTTCTGCAATGAAGCAGATCTAGAAAAAGTTCCAATCTCGTCACGTCGGAGTAGATACTCGAGGCGTTGTTCCATAGTTTTCTTTGTGTATTTTCCCAGTAAAATGCTTTTTTATCGAAGGGAAGGAAAAGTCTTTGTCATATTGCGTGTTATTTATAGAAACAAAAAGCTTCCTTTAGTATTTATGAAAAATTAAATTCTTTATTACACATCGGAGAATAGATAAAATCTTATTGGAATCTTAAAACAACTTTTTTAATGATTAATTGTTTTGAAATGAAAAATAAGTTATTGTGACTAATTATTGAATTAGAACTAGGAATTAATATTATAAACTTGAGATAAAAATATTCAAGTTGATTTACTATTTTTCATCGGATTAAGTTTTACACTCAGCTCATTGATGACATTTAATTTCATTAAATCGTTGTTCATAGTAAATCTAATATCCCTAGACTTTCCGATGCCTTTTCTCGAGTTACGGAAAATCCAAAATATTTTATAAATGCATATTCTATTCGGTAAACGTTACCAATTAATTTCTTGCATATAAATAACTTTGAAAAAAATACACATATTAATCTGTTTTTGACTTTTTTGAAAACAAAATTATATATAAATGGAGCATTATGTCTTAAATTACCACACTTTAAAAACGAAAGTTATATCCAATCTTACTCAAACTTGGGTAAAGAGTAGTTCTATTGGATGGTAATTTATGAAAAAAAAATTTGGCCATTGGAATAAATACGAAACGAAGGCAGGGTGCACAGTCTTACCCTTTTTTCCTTAGTTTCCCCTTTTTTCTTGAAATTCCCCTTTTCTCCCTATTCTCAAAAAACTTCCCCTTTTCTCTTTAAATATAAGATATTTGAAAATACAATATTTGAATTACGAGGAAAATTCTCTGAAATTAGTAGGTACTTAAATAAATTATTTATGAATTTTTCCTATTGGCTCAAAAATTATGACGAATTTTTTTTTTGTGGAAAATTAATTTTTTGTAATTCAAAATTGAACTCTTTCATTTGGGGTTGAAAATGGATCTTTTTTAGTTCAAAATTCAACTCTGTGGTTAAAAATTCATGTATTTTGTTTGAAATCGTCTTTTATGGTAGAAAATTAATTTTTTTATCGAAATTTCAACTGTTCTAGTTAAAGATTAATCACTCTAGTTAAAAATTCATCTTTTTTGTTTAAAATTCAACTATTCCAGTTTAAGATTCATCATTTTAGTTAAAAATTCACCAGTTTCGTGAAAAATTAATCTTTTTTAGATGTAAATTTAACTACTTTCTTCAAAAGTCATTTATTTTGTTGAAAGTTTTCTTTTTTGTTAAAAAAATAATCTCTTTGGTTTAAAATTCAACTATTCCAGTTGAAAATTCATCCATTTTGTGGAAAATTTATTTTTGCCAATGAAAATTGAACTATTCCATTTTTTGTTGAAAATTGATCTTTTTAAGTTCAAAATTCAACTGTTTCATTGAAAATTTGCCTTTTTCAGTTGAAAATTCAACTGTGTCGTAAATTCATTTATTTTCTTGAAAGTCGTCTTTTTTGTTAAATTTTGTTTGTTTTTTGGTTGAAAATTCAACTACTCCAGTTAAAAATTGATAATTTGAGTTGAAAGTTATTATTATTTTTTTTTTAATTCAACGATTCCAGTTGAAGATTCATAATTTTAGTTGCAAGTTCATCAGTTTCATGAAAAATTAATTTTTTCAACTGAAAATTCAACTATTCCATTTTTGGTTGAAAACTGATCTTTTTTATATCACTCTGAATGGATTTCCAGCGACCTAAGTATATCCAATTTTTTTAAGTAAATTCTTGAATGACAGAAATCATTGAAAAATTATTGAAAATTATTTAAATATATAACATTTCTTATGAAAAGGTTGTTTGTTCTTTTCGACATGTAAAAATAAATGTTTAATCTTTCCCTTATATTCCCCTTTTTGTGAGAAAATTACCCTATTTCCCCCTTTTTGAGCTCCTTTTGCGCTGTGATCCCTGTGAAGGGAAGAGTATGAAATCTTGTATTTTTTTGCGGGTACCATCGACTTCAGCTATTTATATATCTATTAATATCAATTAAATCATCATAGTACTTAACGTTTATTTTTATAAATAAATAATTATTATATCAATTTTTCGCTTCAATATTTTTAATGGAAAAAATCTTATATTTCTTTTAATTCTAAAATTAAACAAAAAATATAGTTGAAATTAAAAAAAAAAAAAATTATCTAAGTATTTAAAAAAAATTATTATGAGCAATGAAAAGGCGTGAAAAATCCTATTGAAACTGTAGGGGAGGGGAAGGGGGGGGGGTTGTTATGTTAAAAGAGTTAAAAATCGCTGAGGTCTATGGTATCCCCATTTGTATCCGAATTTGTACCTACTTATTACGGAAAACATCCCGTAATTTTAATACTCATGATGCATAACTGTCTGGAGATTTTTTTTCTCAAATCGAAAAAGGAAGTATTCCTTTATTTCTCCCGAAAAATAATATACTCCCTCTATTAAAATATCCGGTCCTAAATCCGACCGTAAATTAGAACATAATTCCGGTCATCCTTAGGTCGTGAAATTGTAACATGCTTCAAGGTCGGATTAAGGGTCGAATTTCCGCCAGAAGTTGTGGCCACAAATGTGAATGCAACTTATAAATATTGTTTTAATAAATAGAAAATTATTTTGAATATTGATAAAAATAATTGCAGTTATTAAATTCCGCGGGTGTTTCTAAACTCAGAAATTATTGTGGGATTTAATAAGCATGTTCTTTAAATGTTCGCAAATATCAAGTTTCTATTTATTACAAACAAAATTTGAATAAGTCTTATCCTCATTTGTGACCACAAATCAGAGCGTAAATCTGATCCTTAATTATGTCTCAATTTCAGAACCCTAAGGACGACCGACTTGCGGTCGGATTTCGGATTGGATATTTTTCATAGGGCTTTGTCAATCATTTGAAATGGACACGGTACTTCATATTTTGATTTTAATTATCTGCTTGTTTGTGATTGTTAATAAGTTGATGAAATTGCGTACAAATTTTCAGTATGGATTATACTCATCTTTCATGGCCTGTTTCGTGTATACTATTTTTGGATCCTGTAAAGATGTGCCAGTGGGCCCAACAGCCATAGTAGCGATTTTAACCATGGAAACTCTGCAAAAATCCCACTTGGGGCCCGACTTTGCTGTCCTGTTGACCTTCATCTCGGGCTGCGTGTCTTTGCTAATGGGCACTTTGCAATTAGGTGAGATCATCGATCCTTGTCTCTTATCTTCATTGCTCCCGGTGCATTATTTATTTCCAAGTTAACAATCTCTTCTCTTCTATATACTCTAGTCTATTATTCTTTTAACCTCAAGTCACGTTTATCGAGATATCCTTTTTCTTTTTATATTATTACTCCCGAGAAGGATAGTTTTTCATAAGAAAATGAATCAGACTTTGTCTTGAATAAGTTGCAAATTTTGTTTGTGAGTTTCTCATTCAAGAATCCCTAGTGGACCTCGTCAGCGGAACGGTTACGCAATTGCGTGACCGTAAAGTGGCCATATCTTGACCGTCTGTTCACTGGGCCCGCTAGGGCATATTTTCATCCTTTTTCATATTTATGCACAATTTCACTTAGTACACAACCCTCTTTTTATTTTTTTACACATTTATATTTGAGTATTTGTGTTTATTCATGTGTTAAAAGTAAGAATTAAAAGCTGTGTGCGGAAACTCGAGGCATAATTTGCACGTCGGGTTACCCCACACAGCTTTTAATTCTTAATTTTTTAACGCATATCAAACGGGGGCCGCTAGGGGTCTTATTCAATTTTTTTATCCTGAATAAAGCATGTGTCTTTACAGAAAAAATATTTGCTACAGAATTAAAAAAAATACATCTGACACTAATAATTGTTTTTTTTCAGAATATAAATTTCTAAAGTCTCTGTTTTCTAAGGTTTCCTCGCCGGGGAAATGTAACTAAAGTCTTTTGTTGACTACCAAGAAAGATTTGAAAATACGTACTTTTCCACGAGCAACTTGGAAGACCATTTGTGATAATTTAAAGAAAATTAATTTTTTAAATCTTATTCATCCGAAATTGAAATACAAGGACTACAATATTTTCATGAGAAAGTGAATATTTGGCTCGGATATTTTAATTTAAAATTATTAGATTCGAAAAATAATTACAAATGATTGTCGAAAAGACGTTTTGCGATGCTACTTTTTACACACAAAAAAAAACTCACTTAAAAATGTATTAAGAAATAAAATATTTCCATTTGTTTTTAGATACTTAAGTATTTATTTTTTAAATTAAGTTGAATTATTTCACATTTTTCATTTATTCACGTATTTATATAAAACATGTAATTTTGGCTATAATAATTCTTTAACAATATCAATATTATCATGTTATATATATATATATACATATAACATTTTTAGCACTAGTGATAAAATAGTAATGCAAAATTTGGAAAATTAAAATTGGAGCTTTTCTAAAACAATAAAATTTGAGAAAATGTTTTAAAAAACCAAAATAAATTATTTTTTCTCTTATCAAAATCGAAGGAGATGGATGGCAATTTTCATACAATTGAAAAATAATATTCCTCAACATTTTATCCTTTACTTATTAACATTTGTTTCTACTTTGAAGTTAAAAAAATAATTTTAGTTGGTAAAAAAATCAACAATCATATATTTAATAATTCATATAAATCGTTAAAACTTTGGTTATTAAATTTCCTACGTGTATCCTCTAAAATTTATTTATTTTATTTACCGAAAAAAATTCATAACAGAAAAATAAAAACAATAAATTAATATAGTAATGTTTAATAAACAGAGATTTGTTTCAATTATCGAAAATTTAAATAAAAAATATTTATAATTCAAATAAGGAAATTAAATACATAATTATTCTAAATATTTTTTTCTGATTTTAGGATTTCTAATAGACTTTATATCTGGTCCAGTTTCGGTCGGTTTTACGTCCGCTGCCGCAATAATAATCGCCACGAGTCAAGTTAAAGACATTCTTGGTCTCAATATTGGAGGCGGGAAATTTGTTCTCGTTTGGCAGACAATTTTCGAGCACATTGGCGAAACAAGGCTGTGGGATGCAGTACTTGGTGTACTTTGTATGGTCATTCTCTTCCTCTTAAGGGTAAGAATTTTAATTATTAATTCGCTTGACATTCTTCCGAATTAAAACTGTCTTTTAATCATTTTAAATCATCCAACTTTGAACTGTATTAAATTTTAATTTTAAATGAAGCAATAAAGAAGACTCAAAAAGCGCTTTCTATTTGCCTTCAAGAAATATTACGGAAAATATTAAAAATCCAGATCAAGGATCTTGGAATTCCGACTCGGAAATACAATAGTCAATGTTATTCCTTTAAATTCTTTCGTCCTCGCTTTAGAGTTTCGAAACAACAAACTCTTCTTTCTTAATTTTTATTGTATTTGTTGATTATTTTTATACTTTTACTCTTCATTATTATTAGTTTTGCTAAAAGGCATGATTTAGCTGTTTTTACTTGAGAAAAAAAACGGCCATGAGAAAAAATGTAATTTAGAGGAAGCAAAAAGTTGAAAGAACAATAAAAAATATTGTTTGATTCGATGAATAGCAACTTCTAAGAGAATTGTGTTTTTGCACTTTTTTACTTCTAGAGCAGTCACTTTCGGCAATACATACATATCATTTAATGGTGAAGGTTTTCTGCTATTTCTGTTTTGCATATTTAAATTGAACCTTCCCTTAAAAAACTATTATGTAAAGTATCAGGAAATACCAAGATTCTCAGATTCTTATCTATTATAAATTTGGTAAGCAAAATTCTAAATGATCTTCAGAAACATTACAAAAATCTTTCAGAACTCTGTTTTTTGTTAACTAATATTCAAATTATATTTTCGCCATAAATTCAGTGCCGTATTTACACCCGAGGCCAACAAGGCCATGGCCTATGGCGCCAGATTTTTATGGGCGGCACGGCGGTTTAAAACATTATTATTATTACAGAATACGTCTGTTTTCATTTGCATTGTCTCTTTTTTTACTTGTGAACTCTGCAAATGAAAAAAACTAGAAATAAAAATTTAAAAGGGGCGGAAAAATTCTAGGGGAGGCACGGCGGCTTAGAATTTTTTTATTATTACAGAACATGTATGTTTTCTCTTCTATTGTCTCCTTTTTGCATGTCAGCTCTGCAATAAAAAAATGTAATAAAAATTAAAAAGAGGCAGCAAATTTTTAGGGGTGGCTTATAATTTTTTTATTATTATAGAACATGTCTGTTTTCTCTTGTATTGATTCTTTTTTGCTTATAAACCCTGCGATCGAAAAAAACTAGTAATAAAAATTGAAAAGGGGCGGTACGGCGGTTTAGAACTTATTATTACAGAACACGTGTGTTTTCTCTTATATTGTCTCTTTTATTGCTTGTCAACCCTGCAAGCAAAAATCAAACTAATCCCAAAAATTCAAAAGGGGCGGAATGTTATTAGGGGCGGCACGGCGACTTAAGAGTTTTTTTATTATTACATAACACCCCTGTTATTAGTTATGTGTTTTTTTTTGCTTGTCAACTCTGCAATCTAAATCAAAACAAGTAATAAAAACTGAAAAGGGGCGAAAAATTTTAAGGGCGGTACGGCGGCTTCGAATTTTGTTATTATTACAGAACATCTCGGGTTTCTCTTGTATTGTCTCTTTTTTGCTTGTCAATTCGAAAAACCAGTAATAAAAATTGAAAAGGGGTGGAAAAATTTTAGGGGCGACACAGCGGCTGAGAATTTTTGTATTATTACACGTCTGTTTTCTTTCGTATTGTCTTTTTGACGCTTGTCACCTCTGAAATCGAAAAAAACTAGTACCGAAAATTGGAAAAGGACGGTAAATTTTAGGGTGGCCTAGGGCGACCTGATACCCAAATCCGGCTCTACATAAATTGAAGAAATTGATAATAAGTTCTGGAATGATGTTACAACTTTATTTTTAGAAAGTGAAGGACCTTCCAGTCGTACCAAAGGATGTGAAGGCGCCAACAACATTCCAAAAGATCCTCCTCAAATCTCTTTGGTTATTTGCAACTGCAAGAAATATATTGGTAGTTGTGGCATGTGCTGTGATTTGTTGGTTATTGGAGGCTCATTTGGGTTCATCACCAGTAATCCTGACTGGTCACGTGAAACAAGGACTTCCGGATATACTACTTCCTCCAATGCAAGCTCAAGTTGGAAACGAAACTTATGGATTTGCTTCCATGGTTTCTGCCATGGGGTCTGGATGTTTCGTCGTTCCTCTTCTCAGCCTTCTGGAGACCATCGCTCTTGCAAAAGTTTTCTGTGAGTAACATAAAATAATGTATTTATAAAAATAATTTACTCGTTACTATCAACATGAAGATTAATGCAACTGATAATTCTTAACCGAAAAAATAAATCTGATCTGAATCTTTTGTATTTTATCGCACGTTATTCATGTGATCAAGGGTGAGTTTCGTATGAATAATATTCGGCAGTCTTTCCCAAATTAATATGAAAGAAAAATCTTGAAGGTTCGTGTTACCATTTTTAGCTGATGGAACACCAATAGACGCCACTCAGGAGATGTTGGCTCTAGGTGTCTGTAATGTGGTATCATCTTTTGTGTCTTCAATGCCAGTTAGTGGAGGTCTCAGTCGTGGAGCAGTAAACCATTCCTCTGGAGTTAGAACCACTCTTGGAGGAGTTTATACTGGAATCCTGGTGCTGATATCTCTTCAGTTTCTGACACCATATCTGTATTTCATTCCAAAAGCCTCCCTTGCTGCTGTTATCATCGCAGCTGTCGTTTTTATGGTGGAATTCCATGTGGTCAAACCCATGTGGCGTACCAAAAGTAAGTTTCAGAACGATCTGAATTTTCTTTTAAATTATTAAAGTTTACTTATTTTGTTTATACAAAGAAATTACTTATTTTTTCGGAAGCTAATAAAAGTTTCGGTATTGGGAACAAGAGAATTATAACTGTTACGTAACTTGAGTCCTAAACTTTCTAAATTGTAAAGAGAAAGTTCTAATAATTCTATGTTGTAGTTTTTGTGGATAACAGGGTGTTTAGCGATACGAGAAAATTCCGGAGATTCGTGAGCAGATCAGGAAAATCTGTGGTCATAAATTTAAATTATTATTTTCTGTGTAAAATTACCAATGCCAGCATAACACTCCAACTCAGAGAAAATTCATGTGCTTTTTTCTGCCTTATTTCTTATTTTTGTTTTTTTAATAAGTTTATTATTTATAAACACTGTATTTGGGAAATATTAATTTTTTCAGTAAATTTCCAATTTTATTGTGGCCCTGAGGTTTTAGTTGTCCGATGCAGTGGAAGAAAAAAATTCCCTGTCATTTCCAGCTTACTTCCCGGATCACAACAAAATTTGTCACGATATTTGAAATTAAAAAATTCGAACTCTTAAAGCTGCATATTTTGTCATTTAAAGTAATCAAATCAAAACTAAACTGCAAATTAAATCACTCACAGTGGAACTTTTTTGAATTTTAAACTTTCAAAACCGAAGCTCAAATTTTTTTATTCATACGCTCAATAATTTACACGTAAAACTACAAAATTCGAAACTTTAAACTTTTATAAATTGAATAGTTATAAGATTTCTGGTTAAAAAATATAAACCCATGTTATCATTTTCAATTCTCTAAATTAATAAATAAATTAATATATTCCTAAATGATGAAAATTATATCAATTTGAAGCATTTTAGATTAAAAGCATTTAAAAGTTAACTATTTTAAATTTCGTTTAAAATAAAACTCTTTTTTTTAAATTAAAAGATCAATTATTTTTATTTTAAGTCTTTTGAAATGAATACTTGTTCAATTATTATTTATACATTTGCATGTTTGCTTTTGATAAAAACGTTTAATCTATTAATTTATTTACTTGAAATTATTTTTAAATTGAAAATAATTTATAAAGTTTAAATTGGACTTTAACATTTGTTTCATTACTAAGGCTTTCGAATAGAATCTTTTCCATTTTTAGCGTTCAAGTCTGTAAATTGTTTAGTTTTTAACATATTCCAAATCGTCTTGTAAAATGAATTTCCCGGATTTTAACGGTCTCAAAAATTCCCGGTCCAGCGACCACCCTGTTTTAAAACTATTAGTTTTAGACTAAAAAAAGTGAAAATTCAAAAAGATATTCAGTTTAATTATTTTTTTTACATATTACAACTTTCAAGACTTCAAAGCTAAAAAAACTGATTTCAAAACATCTCCATTTTTAATTTTTTTCAGCCATTTAAATTTAAATATAATTGAAAACTTTTTAAAATTTAGACGCCATTAAACTAAAATCAAAATATTTTTCGATGCCATTCAATCTTAATTTCAAGTTTTTTAAGTTCCTAATCTTGAATTTGAAAATCTTTTGATTTATAGATTATTCGTTTAGTTTAAATCTTTTTGTTGGACACTTCTGTTTTGAAAAAATATTTTTTATTGTAAATAATTTTTTTCCATTTGAGGGTATCGAACTTAAACATTCACAAGTAGAAAATCATATAAAATACTTTCTAGATTGGATGAAGATATAATAATTCAAATGCTAGCAAAGCTCCAAACTATTTTCAAATAAATGTTTCGAATTGGATTTTCCACAATTTGGAAAACAAAAAATAATTATAGAAGCATTATTGATTATTCCATTTTGGACACTTCGTATTTCGGATTAATTGTAAAATATTAATCATTTTCCAATTTGACTACAATATAAGCTTTTTAATTTTGAAATTAAATATTTCAAATAAAAAAAATAATAATTTCTCAAAAATGTTGTGTTTAAATTAGCTTTTTAATATAATCTATAAGATGCTTTCAGAAACATTTCAAATATCAATTATTTAGAATTGAAATTTCCTGAACGAAACAGTGTTTAAAAGAATCTTTACAATTTTAAAACATTACAATGAATCAATATTTTGAAATTTGAATTCGTATTACATTTTTTTAAACTATAAAAGTGGCTGCATTTTAAGGAAGTTCGCAGCCAAAGTAGATATAAAACTCATTTTGTTTATCAGCTTCCTCACTACCGAAAATATTACTCGTTCCAAATTTGGTCTATTTCAATTTCCCTAACAAATTGTTTTCATCCAAATAAATATTTACTTTGTTCAACAAATATTTTATTGTATTTTAAGCACCGTAAAGTATAAAAAATAATACGATTTCATGCTCATAAATTAGATGGAACTAAATTTCGGATAGTAAGAAGTCCGAAAGTAAATTAATTTTAATTCTAAGCTGATATATTTTCTCTAATAAATTTTTGAATTGAGCCAAATTACCTTTTGTCTCCAGAAATCGACTTAATTCCGGCGATCGCGACATTTGTATGTTGCCTCTTCGTGAGATTGGAGCTTGGCATTGTGATTGGCATTGGCATAAATCTTCTATTCCTACTTTACGCTTCAGCCAGACCTTCTCTACGAGTTAGCAAGGCTACAGTAAGTCATTTTTCACGTCCTATTTCTAAATAAATTATAAAAACAAAAAGGCAAAAACAATAATTAATCAATTTTTAATAGAGTAACAGCGGATGTGTGTACCTCGTCGTTACTCCAGATAGAAGTCTCGCATTTCCGAGTGTGGAATACGTCCGGGCTGTGATCAGCAAACAAGGAACCAAACAGGGAATTTCTGTTCCTGTTGTCGTCGATTCCACTCATATTCAGGCTGCTGATTTTACTGCAGCAAAGGTAATAAAATCAAAGAAATCATTTATAAAACGTCATTTTTATCAAATAAATTTTCAGTATTTAAAATTTACATTGCAACAATCTCTCTCTTCGATAGGGAATCAAGAGTCTGATCGAAGATTTTGCGAAGAGGGGCCAGCCCCTTATCTTCTATAATTTGAAACCAAGTGTTTTTGAGATTTTCAGAGGTGTGAATCCCTCAGAACTTAGGTGCTGCTACAGTGAAGTGGAACTAAACGATTACCTCAAAGGTAAGTCTTTTAAAATTTTCATTAATTGCTAAAATAATAAAGTAATTGTTATTGAATATTATTTTTTTTATTGATATACTATTTTTTATGTACAGAATATTTCAAAGCCTTCTTTCAGAATTTAAATTTACAAATCGTTTTGATTCGTAAAGTTTCAGTGATTTATTAACTCGATATCTCATCCAAAATTCAAAATTAAAGTGCTTACCAAAAATCGAAATATAACAATCGAGATTATAAAAAAAATCATCTAAATTTCAGCGTTTTCGAATCTCTCAAATAATGTAACGAGGCACTAAGAGGAAGTATCCGGGCGGAAGAAACTTTGAAAACATCAGTATTACATCAGCAAAGTTATGATTGAAAACGTACAAGCTGATTTATAACATATAATTTTAATTATAATAGAAGTAAAGATATCAAATTAGGAATCATCATAATGTAATAATTTAAGTGACACATGTAAATATCCTACGCAAATTCTGTAAAATATAGAAAGTATTTTAGCTTAAAGATAGATAATTCATCACGTGTAAAATGCAAGCATAATTGTCGAATCACCATGTATTGGTGTTTAATCTTAAAAACTAAAATATTTTTTTTCGTTCGACTAAGGAAGACTTATTTTATTTCCAGTTGTCTGGCACCACTGGCTGGCTTCGCTATGTAGAAAGTAGCATTTCCTTTGTACCTAAAAGATTTATCTTGTAAATAAAAATATCTTTGAGTAAAGATTCCATTTTATTTAGTTGAATAATTATATAATATATAAAGAATTAAAATTAACATTAATTCTGAATCTTCAGATTCACTTTCAATCGGAGACTATTAAACAATAATTAGAAATGGTTGAAATTCATACGATTTTAATTTGAAATTCATCTTTCAGCATGCTTCACAAGTAGAAAACTAAAAATTTCGAAAATTTAGATTTGCACGTTTCAGTAAAAAAAATTGAACATTTCACAATTTTAAAAACTTAAATTCTAACAACCAGAAGTAATTTATTTATTTTGTAATGCCTCTAAGTTCTTCAATCAGACTCAAATTTCGGCAAAGTGTAGTCTTATTGGATGGCAGTTTATATATAAACAATTTTGGTATTGGGACAAATATTTACCGAGGAAGAAGGGGTGGAATTTTTGGATTTTTTGTGAATGTCATCGAATCGATTTCAGCAATTTTTAACTCTTAATATCAATAAAATTAAACTTTTTTTTACAGTTTCGATAGGATTTTTCACTTATCACAAGCATTTAAAAAAATTAAGATCTCAGCTTCAAAATTGAATTCTTTCGAATTTCAACCATTTTTGTTTGTTTCATTTTTGGGCTTTAAATAGAATCGTTGTCTAATATCGAACAATCCAAAAGTTCCACATTCGAATTAAAATGTAAAATGTTTTAATTTTAAATTGTGCATTTATTAAGGTTCAATTTAAGTTCAATTTAAAATTTCATATTTATTACTTGATTTCAAACTTCAACGTTTACTTTTGAAATTGCTCAATTTGTCATTCTTCATTTTTTGAGAAACTGAAATTCTTCAGTTTTTAATACTTCCATTTAGAATTTTTTGCGCTTAGTTCATGTCAATGCATGTGCAAATTCTGAACGCTTCAAACTTAAAATTGAGCACTTTTTGTATGAGGTTTAATTGCCCCTCTTCATTTGTAATATGAAGTGGTTACATTTTATACTTCTAATATTTGTAAACTCTCCAATTTCTAATGATTCGAAATAATTTTAAAATTGTAGCTGGAATATGTAGAATTAAAAATCGTACAATAATGTAATAAAACACCCTTGGATATTATTGTAATGAATATCTAATCTCTATTTATTGGAATAGATTTGTTTGAAAAAAACTTACGTTTTTTTAATGTGTTTGATCGCTGTTTCAACGGCATCTTTTCTCAAAAGAGTCACAGTACAACCACCAAATCCGGCACCTGTTAAACGACTTCCAATGACACCATCAACTTCTCGCGCTGCAGAAACGAGAGTATCAAGTTCCTGAGAAGAAACTTCATAATCATCTCTTAAAGAATCATGACTCTCATTCATCAGCGTTCCAAATTTAAGCAAATTTCCACTTTCGAGAGCAGATGTAGCTTCCAAAGTTCTCTGGATCTCTGTGATCACATGGCGAGCCCTATTTATTGTAATCTCAGGACAATTTCGAGCCTTGAGGACTGAAAATATTTTTTAAAACTTACTAATGATTCGGAATGAATGATTATATATTTTTTCAATTAGACAGAAGAGGCAAACCTTCAAGGTCTTCCAAAGTCGCATCTCTAAGACTCTTCTTATTCAACAACTTGGCAGCCTCAAAACAACTGTCTCTGCGTTCACAATAAGCGCTGGAACTCAATTTATGAGGAGTATTTGAATTAGTTATTAGGAAGAGATTGTCATCGAGATGTTCCATCGGAATTTGTTGTGTAGAAAGATCTCTACAGTCTAATAAAAGGGCATGACCTTTTTTCCCCATAACGGAAATAAACTGGTCCATTATTCCACAAGGCACTCCGGCGAATTGGTTTTCCACACTTTGGCAGACGAGAGCCTGAAAAATTGAAAATTCAATTAGAAGCAGAGCCAAATTTCGATCTCAGACCGCCCGAGACAACATTTTCCGTCCTCTTTGAATTTTCATTTCTAATTTTTTTCGATTTTAGAGTTATCAAATGAAAAAAAAAACAATACAATGAAGAAAAACTTGTCCTGTAATAATAAAAAAATTCTAAACAAACGTGCCGTCCCTAAAAATTGTACGCTCTAGGCCATGGCCTTTTTGGCCTCTGTTTGAAAGTTTTACAAAAAGATGTGTTATAAGATTGAGACTTAAAATAGTTTTTCTATTTTTTGTCATCAATAAGAAAAATAGAAGTATTTAAAAATAATAGGAATTTTGATTCACCTTATCTTCCAATCTCTCTGATACAAAACCAGTCATAGCTTCTAAAAATGTGTAAGTCGCAACTTCTAAAGCTGCTGAACTACTTAATCCAGCACCGACTGGTACGGTCGAAACAATAACGGCATTAAATCCGGGTACCAGTCCATCGTCTGAAAATATTATTAATAAAACAAATGTTAATTAAATACTAATTAAAAAAAACTAATATAATTCTAAACATAAATAACACATTTGAACAAAAAATTTTCAAGAAATTATAGCGTTTTAAAAAATAATGAACATATTTTTTTAAATGCGTAGTTACTTGTAAAAAGTGCCAATTTTCACAACAAAGTACAAGTACATACGAATGGAAAATTCTTACTTTGTTATCGAAAAGACAACAAATTAGACAATTCTACAGCCATGGGTCGTCATTTTTTTGCAAAGAATGATTAATAATATTAATAATATTTTCATTCGCTTACAAAAATTGTGCAATTAAAAAAAGACACAGAAAATAGAAACATTACATTTTTACACCAAAAAGTTGGGTAATTTGAGTTTTTGTTTTTATAATTATCCGTTTGTAAACTTATGCGCATTTTTCGTCCTAATTCGAGGAATAATGCGTTGTGCATTACAAAAATTGTAACTTCTTATTGTCAATTTGCACAGAAAAAAAACGACAAAAAGTAGTTTCTTTCATTTTATATGGATTCTACAAATAATTTGATTAAAAAATATTCTATCTTTAATAAAATAAAATTGCAAATACAGTCGAAATCGGAATTAACGTCGGTTTTGGGGCTGTCCTTGGACCTGACCTACCCTAACTAAACCGGATTTAGCTACGTTTTGTCAGGCCTTCGTGAACCCCGCACACCCCGCGCAGCTCCTGACAAGCCAACCCGTGGCGCGGCGTCAATTCTCGGAATCCGTAAATTCGGGAACGTTGAATCCGAGTTCGACTGTAAGTACAAAAACAGTCAAAACGTCAGGATAGTTAAAGCAAATAAAGACTGTTTTATAAAGTGCATACCAGACAGATTTAAAAAGAAAAATATAGAATAAAACCAAAATTCTTGTGTAAATTGAGAATTATAAAGTTTGTCACACTTAGAAAAATCTACATTTCATAACATGCAGTATAAGCGAACTGTCTAGATTGAAGAAAGATGCCCACCGACTTTAATGTGAGTAACAATGTGAGAAGAAATAAGCTTCTTTCGAATTTTAGTCAAACATTTACCAATTTTTCCTCAGAACGAAAGTGAAGAATGGCTGAGTTAAGAAGATCGATAAACTTCTAACCACTCACATTTTATAAAATTGTCAAGTTACTCTCAAATTAATGGATTTATTGCTGAAGGAAAAGTGTGAGCATTAAAAACTGTTAGAGTTAAAAATCAAACCATACATTAAATGCCCAAGCATATGAAGCATAAAAGGCGAGTTTTAAGTGTAAAATAACAACAAAGATGAAACTACTAAGTATAAGGCCTAAAATAGGACTGTTTCACTTGAAATTACTTACCCAGTTTTTCTTCTTACTTTTTGTTTGTTTTTGACATTCCTACTCCCTTCATTACACCAATATACTAAACTGTAAAATTCTATTTCAGGATCGAACTCTCTTTTTACTTTTTCAGGTTTAGCTGAATCTAATTTATCTGATCTCCGGCGGTAAAATACTGTATTTGTCGCCTTCTCCAAACGTTCAATACGAGACACAAGTTCATTATAAGTCTTGAATGATCCTCCGATTTCCAAATAATAATTTTTCTTCTCTTGCCTTTTTCAGATGGTTTCTTTTTCTTTAATCTCATGTTTTTCTCTTTTTTTAGGACATTAGCCTTAGAAATGGAACATTTATTTTCTTTTAATAAACTCCTTTTTTTATCATATTCGTCCTCCATCGATCTGTCTATCAAAACTGATGTCATAGAAACTGTAGAATCAGATGAATAATTCTCACAAGAAGAATCATTATCAGAACTATCTGAAAGTCATATGTATAATTATAAGTTTAGAATTGTATTTTTGATCGACTGTACAGATTGCGCCTTGAATTATTTTTTAGTTGTTTTAGTAATGAATTGTGGGTAATTTTTAAATAATATAATTATTTACATACAATTAGATATTATAATATTCAAATTTTGAAATGACACTATTGAAGATGTTATCAATGTTCACAAATCGAAGTCTGAAATTTGAGATTATGAATCGATGATTGAAGCTTGTATCTACAAACATGAAAGGAATATTGATGATTTGAGTTACGTAAGGAAGATTTTGGCATCTCTATAATTAAAAATGATGTCATTTTCAACTTATTTTTACATATTAAAAAAAAATACAATATTCAAACAAAAATTCATGGATCATATGTTTTGCACAAATGACTATAAAAATTGATCAGTTGATGCAGACAATGATGAATCGGTTCTCTCACTATCGATGATTACTGCTTCTGCACTACTGGAAAAATAACATTAAACCTACTACACTAATATACACTATAAAGTAATTAAACTAAGCAGGTCTTGCCAGTCCGTTTAGGCTGTCAAACAGAACAGCTGATCTAAATGTCACGTGATCGTTAACCGACGCGCAATCCATGGAGAATATACATAAGTAGACCAAAGTAATGTAATCGAAAATACGCACATTTTTGTCATATGAAAATGGTTATAATTACTTCCCAAGTATGAAGTATTGCTCTAGTGTGGCACACGTATTAAAATGGCAGCCGCATATGTTGACATTTTACATTATTTACCACTGTTATATGAATGTCATTACCATAGAAAAATAAGTTCTTATTCACATGAAAGTAGATTTATATAATTATATTCATTTTATTTATCGCGAAATATCTGGGATTGAAGTGTGTGTAATTGAAGTGATTCTGCAATGGACGACAAACGAATCGCGATAAACGGATCAACAATAAGTATGTAACTTACCAGTTTCAAATCTTGTACGCTTACACATCACAGAACTAATATAAAATTTTCACTTGATTATAACATTTTTTACATATCTCAACAAATTGTTTAATTGATTCAGGAATTTTGTATTTTTATTTGAGTCTTTTGGTTAGATTTACACGGACCATGACGGTGGCAATCGATACGCGTACCACACTAGCGCTGCGCTCGAGTAGATCTAGCATTTCGATGCGTTATTGCAAATCCGACAGAAAAATTCTCGTTTTTTGTGAAGTCAATGTACAGGACTTTGGGCTCCTTTGTCTATTCTCTATGGCGCAATCACCCGCAATATAGAGTGCAGTTCCGCCGACGAGGCTTAAACGGCGTTGCGTGGCTTTGGCGTGGCTTGTAGACAGTGGCGTGGCTTATACGAAGTTTCTGAGGAAGCGTGGAAGTAGTTCTGCCAACTTTAAAATTGGCCGCCATCAAGGCAACTTAGAATTCTCTCTTATCGACGAAAAGAATCAAGTTGGCTGCACTACTTTCATGCTTCTGAGAAGCTTCGTTTAAGCCACGCTACTGCCTATAAGCCACGTAACTAACGCGCTTTTTTGAAATGATTAAATCTTTAAATCAATTTTTTATAATAAATCATTATTATAGAATTAGTTAAGTTAAGTTTTGGATCACAAAATAGTGTTTTAAAGTGCAAGGCAAATTATTTTTTTTTACTATTCACAAAGAAATGATTGATTTTAAATTCAAAGGGATGAATACTATAATCTGACCATAGCCTACTTGGCTAGGATTTGAGAAACACTTTAGCAGATTATGGTCAGTACAGGGACGCCGTTCTCGAAATTGTATTCGAATACATTCAGATAAAACTTGTAACAAGTATATCTAGTCTAGACTCTAGATCACATAAAAGTAAGATCCAATCAGATCACGGAAACCATAGGAAAGTTTTTAACGAACTTCAGACTGCGGTGACACAGTGTAAATTAATTTGAATAAGTTAAAACTTAAAGGAATACACTTTATGAAACATAATTAACCTAATTTTTAGTTTCATCCGTTTTTTTAAATTTATTTTTATTTAGGGACGACTAGCAGTTTTGTTATTCTTCGGCTAACTCAAAAGGAGTAAAATTTAAAAAAATACATGATCTTCAAGACGACTGGCCAAATGGTAAAATGGACTAGTCATTCCAAATTTCGGGACGACGAGATACTTCGTAAATTAATATAATTTTGTTATTTAAAGAAAGCAAAATAAATATCTGATAAAAAACGGGAGTTATTTATGACTCGATCTAATATATGAATAAACATTTTAAATTCAAAACTTGAAAAAAAAATTAATTAAAAAATACACCCTTTTCAACCCAAGCCAAACGTTTAAAATACCACATTTAACGCCATTCAACTCAATATAAAAGTTAAAATAAAGAATGAGAGTGTTCCCCTTCCTTATTGAAAAATTGAAATAAAAAAATTCCCCCTTTCTTATCTTAAAAAAAAAAGTGAAGATTACACAATTCTTCTCCCTTCAAATTAATAAAAATGTTAAAAATTCAAAATCGCCCTGTTCGGGTTCAAATATAAATTTAAAACAACAGTTCCCTTCTCCAATTTATAAACAAATTAAATACAAAATTTCCCTTCTTCCAATAGAATAAAAAAATCCTCTTCTGATTCAAAAAAAGATTGAAAGCAAAACACTCTTCCGTTTCATCATAAGAAAAATGTTGAAAATAAAGTACCTGTGCCGCTTGCGAAATGATTGGTGGACCTGGAAAGAGAGGGGGGATGATGAACAATATTTTCACCAATCATGCAACTATATACTCGTCCGGCCGGTGGTACAAATAGACAATTAGCAATAAAAAGGTTTAAAACTTTCTCTTTCAATCCAGAAAAAAATTGAAAATAAAGAATTAAACTTTTAAAACTCGAAAGAATTTCAGATCAAGCTCATTAAAAGTTGGCTAACCTAATTGTGTGCTGATGGTTTGATTTTGCAGTTAGGAGGGTCTTCTAGTTTCGAGGTTTTAAAAAATCGATTTTTTTGTGTGCATATTTCAAATCTAGAATTTACTAGAAACGTTCCCTGTCATAGCCGATTATATCATAAGTTTTTCTAATCATGTTTTATTTCATAATTTATGTTTAAACGCGTTTCTCCAAAAGTCGTATTTTAAAAAAGTTTTTGTTAGATTTCGACTAGAAATATTTGAAATGTCGGGTTATTTATTTTTAATCGTTCACCAGACATGTTGCTAGGTCAGGACGCAAGCTTTTTAAATTTTTATTTTTTATTTTTACAGCATTCACAAGCTCAAAAAAAGTTCAAAAATTTTTTTTTGTAAAAAAGCAGGCCATTTGCAGATATTTAAACATTTTCAAAAACCCCCTTGTCCTGACCTAGCCAATGTAATCATAATTAAAGCTATATTTCACTTTTTTGTTTTATGCAATTTAAATAGCCGAAGCCTTACCACAAAGTCGACAGTGACATATTTTCAGTGATACGGTCAAGGATGCTCCGAGATCTCGAGTGTGGAAACAGTTTTTGTAAACGTAATTTTTTTTTGGAGTCGAAAAATGTATCAATAAATAGTTAAACACCGTTTCCAGTTATCATGTGTAGTTTCTTTGCAGTTAATTTCCAAAAATAGCTCGAAATCGTGGTTCGAAACTAGAAGACCCCCTTCAATTTAATACTCCAATTGAAAACTTTTTCAGGTCTTAAAGTTTAAATCCTTTTACAAATATGAATTAACTGAAGAAATCTTTTTTAACCGGGAAAAAAATAAAAATTTGTTTTTGTATTTAGAGACCATCCTGAAATATTTATATTGAGAATTTGACTGCCAAAAAGGAACTTCTCGCGGACATAGTTCGCGAATCATAATTGCAATCGTTTAAAATAATTTATTATTTGTAAAGCACTAATATTTATTTCTCATTTTTTATTCTTCCTAAAGTTTTGAATTTCTACAAAACCACTGCCAAACATCTTCTTTGTCGATTGTTAAGTGTCATTTATTTCGTTATAACTCAAAAATAGCGCGTAAACAAAAAAAGATTTTTTCTTTTTTCCAAGAATAAATTCAATAACCAATATTCTATCATATTTAATTCATTAAATCAGTTTATATCGTTTCAAAAAGCTTTTTAAACCGGTAAATATTCACAAATTTATTGTTATGGATGTTTAAATTTTTCACGTTTTTAATTTGTCTAAACAATTATGTAATGAAAGTCTATTAGCTGTGAATAAGTCGAAAACTGTAAATCCTCCTTTTTCTGTTGATTCGATTAATATTATTAATTCAGTTGAATTATTTTGAAATCTTCTAGTATATGGTTAAACAAACCCAGAAATGATTAAAAATCTTGTTTGTACTCCACTTACATGCAAAAATGTATCAAGGTGGTTACCCGGGTACCCGGGTGTGCACAAAAGGGTTAAGAAGTAAGCTCTCACCTTATAATTTTAAGGGGTTGTATGTATTGACAATCTTTCAATGTGAACCATTTACGATATTTTGTAGGTATGAAAATTAAAATTTCATCATTATTATTATTAATATTCTTTATAATACAATTAACTCAACAAATAATTACCAGAATCAAATTCCCATATTTTATTGATTTTCTCAAATATATATTATTTTAAAGATTTCAAGGGATTTTAAGATATTACAAAAATTGTAATGGGATTGCAGATCTTCCAAAACTTTATAAGGATTTTAAATCATTTCATAGGATTTATAAGTTTTGAGGTTATTTTTAATGATACCACGGGACTTAACAAAATGTAAAATGATTGATTTGTAATATCAAAAAAAATATCAGAAATTTATAAAAATTTTATAAAATTTCTAGAAATTGCAAAAAATTTCACCAAAATTAAGGGTTTTCGTAGGATTTTAAAAATTTGAAGAGATTTCCAATATTTCAGGGGGCTTCGTAGTATTTCAATGATTTGAAACGATTTTCAAATATTTCAAGGTATTTCCAAGGATTTTAAAGATTCTAAGGTATTTCATAAAAATAAAAAAATAACAAAAGCTTTGAAAATTTTCAAAGGCGTTCAAAAGATTTCAAAGGATTGAAGATATTTCAGGGTTGTTTAAAAGATTCCTAAGAATATATAATAGATTGAAATAATCAGAGGATTTTAAAGATTTGGGGGTATTGTCAAAAATTCAAAGCAGGGTCAACGAGAGCCGTTCCGGGTGATTTTTTTTTATTAGTTTAAAAGTTGAAAATCTTTAAATTAAGGCTTCATCTTTAAAAACATAAAAAAATAGAGGTTATGAATTTTTAAATAAATTTATAAACATGAGATACAAGAAAGAAATATCTGGTGATTCCTCAGCGAGGACAAGATGCAATGTAAGGAAATAAATATTTTATTTGCATCTGTTGAAAGGAGTATAATCATTTAAAGCGGCTAACTTAATCAATTTTCTACTTTCGCAAAATTGAAGAATCGAATAAACGGCTCAGAAGAAACATTGTAGTAATTCGCTTTCATAGAGGAAAGCTCTTTTATTGTAATTGCTTAAAAAACATTTTAAAAATTTGCACCATACCACTATTTGTTTGAAAACTGGAAGCGATAACCGTATTCCGAAGTCAGATTCAATTTCAGCGTACACAATTTACCGTAGAACGACTCTTCAATTAAAAAAATAATGTAATTATAGTATACACACTACATAAACATGCGCTATATTTTTTAAACTTATCATTATTAACTTTATATTCAAAGAATGTGCATACAGTGCACCTTAATTAATTTCCGATTGAGTAAAAACGTACGTTTTTACGTTTAGTGTATGCCTTACCGAAGCCGCTAAGTATATACGGCGACAGGATATTTCAAACTTTTTTTTCGCCAATAGTTAAATTATATACATCAACTAAGCTAGGAGATATAATACTGAGAATAATACCACTGGGTCTGTCAGACCCATGTGTGGCGTTCTAGGGTTAATCACCTTTAACATTATATCGATTGCTTATATCTTTTTAAAATATGTATGGTAGCAAAATTATAAGCACTGATCTAATGAGGATGAAATGCATTGTGAGGGGTGCTCTCTGTCCATTTACACGAAAGTGAGCGTCAGGGATGCGGTCAATATGTCAGGGGGAGCTAAATAAAAAGCAACGCAACGAGCCAATACCTTGGGCTCTACAAATCTGACATGCCGGCAATAAACCCTTTTCATGCCTGCAATAAAATCTTGTCGTGCCCGCAACAAAGCTTGTCGAAGCACGAAGTTTAGCAAGCTATGTATGAAATTTATCGTGGGGTACGAGATCACTCGTCCTCTGAGGAATTCTGTATGAAAGCTGATGTTGGACCACGAGAACTCTCAGTTAGTTTTCGGTATTAGTTTCATCTTTTTTTTTTGTGCATCGACCGGGAAAGATTAAACGCAAGCCATTGAATTTCACACATTTATGAAAAAATCAGTCCAAAAACAGAGGTTGTTGGATTAATGGAAACTATTTAAAGTAATTTCTTTTGTTGAAAAGGAGCTTATACCCTTTGAATATAATGTCTCATTAAAAAGAAAATAGATGAGGGAAGGCATATTATGTTATTCTATAATTTAATTAGGGCGAAAATTTCTTCCCAAATTTTCTATGCATTTTTTGGGAAATTTTCTCTGATATTGAAACCCTTTATCACCCTGTTATGCAAAATAAATTAGAAGACGTGTTAAGACATGGGTAAATACTCGTACCGGTCTCATGAAACTATAACTAATTTAAATAGACTCAAGTAACGCTATAATTACTCATAGTCAAACCCAAGCAAATCCTGAGCTTGCCAAACTAGTAAAAGAAAACAGAGGAATACTTGATCGTGATCAAATAAGAAGACCTCGAATCGATAGAATTCAAGAACATTTTTCACAAACATTGCCTGCATTAGTTGGAAGTCCCTCCGGTACTAATATTCCATGTTTTTCAAATCTCGAGTACTTAAATCTTAATAAACAACCATCTCAACTTAGTAGTACACTTCCAATAATTTTTGCGGAAAACCAAGATAAAATTGTAATAATTAGCAGAAGTAATCTTATCCATCACGGTCAACTAAGTGACACTATACTCCTTGATTCAAATTTCATAGGCGCTGCCTTGCTTGCACTTCTAACTTATTTTAATCAGACAATTCGAAATAATCTAGAAGATAACTAATTGTAAAGGCAAAGAAGAAAAACTGTCCGGCGTGGATAGTGACCTTACAAGAAGAGAGTAAATCCTGTTGGGATTCTTACACGAAAATAAAACTCAAATACCCGAACATGTAAACGAATTTTGAGATCTACCTGGTAATAATAACCATACAGCACATCAATTTTTGCAACAACCAAAACTCTTGTGCATTAAAACAGAGATAGATTAAATGTTTCTTTTATAACAGAAAATTTTTTATATTCCCTACCGGATGGAAGGTAATCGCAAATGTCAGGCCAAAGGAAAACTTTTATCAAAATACTACACTTTACGAGAAGAGTTGAAAGCTATTGGCATTATTTCTGATTTAAAGGAAGGAGCTGATTCAGACTCAGAAAACGAGGATTTAGATGAAGGTACACAATTTCGTTACTCATAGTTTATTATAAGGTTGAAGTTGCAAACACACGTTTATTGTTATATATTTAAGTCCACATGCTTGGAAATTATATAAGTAAAATTGAATTTTTCTAAAGGATAACGTAGAATCATGGGTATCTATTATGAATTATTGGAAAGACACTTTCAAGTACATGATTCAAATGCTACAAGCATCCACAAAGTTACAACAGCAGAAAAGTAAGGCATCTACAGCAAAAACTGGTTTAATCAGCTTTATTAATGACGATGAACCTGGCGAGGACATAAGGAGCAATCTATCGTCGTACTTATAAGGTTATCTAGTTCTGCGACAGAGATTAGGTTTGACTCTAGTAAATATACTTTTCTCCTAAACAAGTATTTTCAGCTTTTGAATTTGGTTCTAAGTAAATTAAATAGATTTTGAATTTTTTGTTTTTCAGTTTGAAGCTGATTTTGATACGCTTTATGCAGATCACAAAATCAATATTTGCAGTAACTGGGATAGTTTCGCTCCTAAAGTTGATGCCACTCTGCAGACTGAAGAAATCAAAACTACTGTTCTGGAAGATAGTTTAACCTTATTGGAGGATGATGTCCTGGATAAGGGTTCCCATTTCCTACTACATTTTACTATGTAGGCACGTTCAAGAGGAAGCATTAATTTTTCTACAGAGAAAAATATCAGTTGCATTATGCTTCTATTATGCGAAAGTCTGGTGTACCAATAAATTATTTCTGTGACAGGTTTAAAGGAAAACACTAACAATTAGTCCAGAACGCCAGGAGTACAACTTCTCGTCAAAATATTGTTCAAACTTTAGCAATAAAAGAACAACTACGAATGGCAACTAGATTAATGTGTCAGAGGGGTCTCCTTTCGGTTTTACAAGTAGGTCCAGAGAACATCATGATGTCTGCGCGTGTATTCTTGCAAGACAAGCATCATACAGCGATCAGTGGTGTGCTCGCTGTTTTCATTGGGATCTCCACAAAGGCGGCACACAGCAGGAACAAACGTACTTTTTTGTTTTAAAGTCGTAAAAATCTTGATAGGAATTACCTAGTGCAATGGACTTCTTTAAATTATATATGAATACATACAGATTATAGGAAAAATAGAGAGAAGGGAAAAAAACCTTTAACCTTGAAAATCAAGGTTGAAGTTGGCATTTTTTGACAAAATTTTAGATTATCGATTACCACGAGTACTCGGATATAACACTTTATATGAGAAACCATTTTTTAAATGGAATTTTTCATGCTGATTCCAAATCCGGCCTGTAAATCAACCTAGGACTTCATGATTCTGAGAAAAAGACGATTAAATGTCCTACTCGATTCTTTTGAGGCTTAAACTATTCCTAACGATTGAAATTTTACCATTAAAAGTGTTTGAGGGTTTTTGGGGTCGCTGGTTCCGAATCCAAGGTCAAACTGTCAAAATGCATAATGGCGGCTCCAATATGGCGCATGAAAACTGTACAAATAACACCGATATGGCTAAAAAGTGCTATTTCCGGTTTTTTACGGGTCGCTGATTTCGAATCTTTAGCTAGAAGTTTCAAATTCAAAATAGCGTATCCAATATGGCGAATCATAACTGTAAAAAAAATCATCTGGCTAAAAATGACTATTCCAGGGTTTTCGGGTCGCTGATTTAAATTTTTGAGTAACAATTTCAAAATTAAAAATTACGGATCCAGTATGGCGGAGGAAAACTGTTAAAACAACATTTATTTGGTTTTCTCTTTTCTCGTATTAACCTTTTAGCAATTAGATCCTCGTGCTCTTATATAATTCTACGGATTTCTTATAATTTGTCGTCCTAATTTTATTCAATAGGTATGTCGCATTTTGCTATTTACTGTGTCCTAATCAGCAGATCTTAACCGATTATTGACGTCGGTTCAAATGCTGGAAGGATATTAAAACTAGTCCTTACAAATCTATTATTATAATTTACTAATAATGAAACCCTTGGAATTAGAATGGGTTCCTCTTGACCAATTGAGAACAG
>JAABKJ010002071.1:0-28836 GCA_011634705.1 Andricus grossulariae
ACTTTTGTCTGAAACATTTTTTCGTATCTGCACAAGCATCTGAGATATTATCCACTATAGATTAAAATGGCCCACCCCGTATATTTTTTGTGTCTTCCAGTATGTCAGATTTATGATAAGTATGAAAATGTAAACAAGAAATCTGTTGAAACTTGAATCATAATTTGTATTAGTGAATGTGCTTTTTTTATAATTCAATGATGATAAAGATTGTGAGAATATGAAGAAAATAATAATGAATACACTTTTATTATTTAAATTTTATCATGACTTTTATGATGTATTTAATAATGCGCCAAAAAAGATGTAAACCATACATACTCCATTTTAAGGAAATTTGGAGAAGAAAAACAATAATTAATTGTATAAACAATAACATAAAGTATTTAGCAGAATTTATTACTCTCGAAATCATTCAATATTATGTTTTATTCAGAAAATACGATTTCAAAAGTTTTTTTGGAAAAGTAATTGTTTAAGGAAATTATATTGGTTTGAAGAATTAAAAAATGGTTAATATATTATTTCTACCCACTATATAGTCAGAAAAATAATTATATGTATCTAATTCAATTTTGTCAAAGTCGTCGAAAAAAAACTGCTTAAGCAAATCGAAATAGTTTAAACGAATAGAATTTCATCAAAAATTGAAAGAGATGTATAAAAATTAAATAAATATTCAACAAAAAGTAGCATAAGATATAATTTTGAGAAAAAAATGGACATCTCTGGGTCAATTTTTAGAAATTTTGAGAATAAACAATAAGCAATTGTGTAAATAATTACATAATATTTTCAAAAAATGTTACTACTCCAAACGATGAGAAACCATTATATTTCAATCAGAAAATATGATTCTTTTTTACATTTTTTGGGAAGGAATAATTCTTTAAATAAGTTAAATTTGTTTAAAAAATTAAAAATTGT
The DNA here is from genome assembly GCA_011634705.1 of Andricus grossulariae. Lineage (NCBI taxonomy): Eukaryota > Metazoa > Arthropoda > Insecta > Hymenoptera > Cynipidae > Andricus > Andricus grossulariae. The sequence continues at coordinate 928 of JAABKJ010002071.1, forward strand.
TTGAAAATTCATGGGAAATATTGAAATTGTCCACTAGTCATTATTTATATAAAAAAGACGACGGAAATGGCCTAAAAGTAACAATTATACGTAAAAATGTAGTTTTTTTATTTTTGGGTTATATTTGGGGCTCTGTATGAGTTAAATTTTTCGAAAATCTAAAATTTTTTGATGGTAATCAAATAAGATTTCGAAGTGCCCGGTGGCACTTGTTAATATTCGAATTTCGAAATAAAAAAATTAGGAATTTTTTTTCTCCGGAAATGGAAACTTTTTTTGGGGGGGGGGGTTGGACTAGCCCTATAGGGTGAACAAAAATTTTGCAATGCATTTTTGGACGATCAACATTAAAAAAAAACCACCATTAAAAAAAACATCAGATACTTCGAAATACCATTGGACAGGTCTTCATGGGACCATTCTTCCTAGGAAATCACAACTATCTTCTAAAAAAGCTGAGTTTTTTCGAGGTACCATTGGATAGGTCATTTCAGGATAAGTCATCCAACAGAGGCAATGCCATCCTGGGAAATCTCTTCCCGCAAACAAAAGTTAAAAACTACGTCTTCATGGCAAACTGGAAAGTCTCTTTCCAAAGGACAAAGCTTCTCTAGACATCCCTTCTCGCAACCAGTGGACATCACTCCACTTCAAGTACTTCAATAATAGTTTTCGATAGCTGAAGTTTCGGTTTTGCAAGGATTTAAGATTTTCCGAGAAAGTTTTTTTTCCTTCCTCAACTTACTTGTTTATTGCCGAGATCGTAGAAACAGGTGTATGCCAGAATCTTCAACCCAATCAAATGAATTTCATAGAATTAAAAAACAGGAGTATGGTCTAAGCTTGAAGTTAGTATTAGTTAACTACCTTGGAAATTATTCCTGATTGAAATTCTATTTTATCTGTCCCTACTGAAATAAAAATAAAGCAGCATTTGGATCCTGAGGGTAAGGACGACTATAGTCCGGTTGGTACATGAGAGTGAACTTTAATTACAGGCGGAAAGCTACTATCGCAAGAGAAATCGTGGATGGGAGGAAGACCAGTAGCAGCTAAAGGCAGGAGCTGGGAACTTGAAACGTAAGGTTAGCGCGAGAAATGCGAATGTTCCCTCGACCGGTGCTATATTGATTCCCGAGATTGTCCAGCTTGGAGGGTGCACTTGGCTCGCGAGACACGTTCATTGTCCCCTCTTTCTCCTTCATGATCATCAACTACCTTGCGTCTCGACGCGACGGTGGGATGGTGCTCTCAAAGCAGCGTCAAGCACAAAATAAAAAGGTCGTAGGATTCTTGCATCGTCTCATCAAGAATTAAGAAATTGCCTTCCAATCTCCACTTCTTCCTTCAAAGACAATAACTCTTGTTTTATTTATGTTAATCTTAAAAGCCATGCTTTTGATGCTAGTATTCAGTCTGCTCAAAATTGTCTGACAATCAGCGCCTGATTTTGCCGTAGGAACCACATCAACTGCAGACGCTAACCTACGTACCTTGACTGTCCCGAGATCCACACCTTCTTCATCTAAGAGGACCAGTTTTTGACACTTGTCCATGAATATAATCAATAGTCGAAAGGACATAACGCATCTTTACCTAGGTCAAACCAATCAATCAGTTATCCGTTTACCCTCATAGTGGCTTTACTGCCTGTTTATATTGCTCTATTTCTTTTAGGAGCCAACCATTGACTCCTTACTCTTTCAAAACTTTCCTAAGTTTATATTGATTAGCCTAATCAATAGGCTTCTTCCAGGTCAACAAATGCACAGAAAACTTTTTTGTTTAGTCTCAAAATTTTTTCTGTGATTTGTTTCAAGATAAGTATCTGATCCGTACATGATCTTGATGGCATGTAAGACATTGGGGTTGTCATATTGGTCTTCGAAGATAGTAAATTTTCTCAGATATGCTTGCTTCTTGCCTTTAGTAGATACGCGGATTTCATCATTTTACCAAGCATCGCCAGTAGTTCTTCCTACAACCGCATTTGCGTCTTCCATTTTATCCTGTCAAAGACCTTGTTCACCTTAATATGAAATTCTATTTGCACTGCTGGTTTCTGCAAATTCTCTATTTCGGTTCGAGTCTTTGTCTTTTTAGTTCTCTTTCTTTCAAATCCTTCACCTAGATTCATTTTTGAAACTAAGAGGTAATGATCCGTTTCAGAATCAGAACCTCTTATAACCCTTGTATCTCTCAACAGCAACAACAAAGTCAATTTTCGAGTACAATGATTCTTTTTTATGATCCCAAGTACCTAGAATATCATTTTGAAAAGTCCCAGAAAGCATCTTTTACTTCACTTCTTCCACCATCAACTAAAAGGTAGCATGTTACAATAAATAATCTTAAAATTTCCACATTCATTCTAGCCCAGAGAAATCTCTCATTCATAATCAGACCGACTCCTTGGCTAACATGTGGTTCGTTATCTACTCCTAACTTCTGAATAATTTTCAATATTTCATCAACAAATTACTGATATGAAATATACAAATTTAATTAGAAATTCAAATTAAGTAACAAATATTCTAATTTTATTTTGGGGTGAAGATTTGATTTAATTGTAAAGGAAATTAAAATAAGAACAATGTCATATTTTGGTATAAATAAGTAATTTTTCAACAACTGTAACCATAATACCATAAAAAATGATTGATTGCAATAAACGAATTCATGACTCAAATATTCAAAGGATTAATTAATTAAAATAATAGTTGAATTAAAAAAAATTACGAAGATATAGTTTCTATTTAATTTTTTATATTTGTACAAAAGAATATTTAAAAATAAAGATTTTGTTCCAGTTTAGGATAAAATGTTCCATTTTTTAATTAAAATAATGTGTCGAATTCATTTTTTCATATTCCTATGAAATAATTATTTCAAATAAAGATATTTTTTTAGTGTAAGATCAAATGTTTCATATTTTTTTCGAAATACATCATTTTTATTTCATTTTATATATTCCTACGAAATAATTTTTCAGAACTGAGATATAGTTTCATTTGAAGAGAAACTGTTTAAAATTTTTTATTGAAATACATAGTTTTTATTCAATTTATTATATTTCTACGAAAGAATTTGAAACAAATGAAGGTATCGTTTCAGTTTAAGAAAAAGCTTCCGAAATTGCTTAGTAAAATACATTGTTCGGTTATATTTTCACATTTCTGCATAGAAATTTGTTTAAATTGAGATATCGTTTTATTTTGAAATAAAATATTCTATATTTCTGTGAAAATACATAGTTTTTATATAATTTTTTACATTTCTACAGAAGAATTTTTAAAAATAAAGATATATTTTCAGTTTAAGATAATATGCTTCATATTTTTCATTGAAATACATAGTTTTTATTCAATTTTTTTGTATTTCTACGAAATAACTAAAAAGAAAGAAAATATCGTTTCAGTTTAAGATGAAATATTGCATATATTTTATTAAAATACCTAGTTTTCATGAAATTTTTTACATTTCTACAAAATAATTTTCAAAAATAAAAATGTCATTTCATTTGAAGTTTAATATTACGTCAAAGTTGAAATACTTTTCTAAGAATTCAGTTGTTTGGTTGATGATTTATCTCTTCGGGTGAAAACTTACCTATTCAATTTTCAAAAAATTAATCTTAGCGTTTGAAAAATTATCTTTTCAGTTGAATGTTGAAGTCTTTTCTTAAAAATGAGTCTCTTTGTATAAAAAAATTAACTAATCAGTTGAAAATTTTTGTTTATGCAAAAAAATCAACTTTTTTGGTATAAAATTAATCTTCTTTGAAAATTCAATTATGTCTTTGGTTAGAAATGTATACATTTTATTGAAAATTCGTAAATTTTTGTTAAATTTAATTGTTTTATATTTCTTATTGAAAATCAAATCATTTGAGGTTGAAAATTGCAATGTCATTGTTGAATAATCATATTTTTGGCTTGAAAATTCGCCTTTTTTGTAAAAAATTCGCTTCTCTAAATTAAAAATGATTGTTTTCAATGACAACTGTACTATTACATTTTTTTTATTAAAAGTGATCTTTTTTAAAGTAAAATTCAACTACTTGCTTAAAAATTCAGCTTTTTTGGTAAAAAATTAATCTTCTTTGAAAATTCAACTATGTCTTTGGTTATAAATGTATGCATTTTATTGAAAATTCGTAATTTTTTGTTAAATTTAATTGTTTTATATTTCTTATTGAAAATCAAATCATTTTAGGTTGAAAATTCAAATTTCGTTGTTGAATATTCATATTTTTGGGTTGAAAATTCGATTTTTTTTGTAAAAAATTCGATTTTATAAATTAAAAATTAGTGTTTTCAATTAAAACTGTACTATAGTACTATACTATAATATAGTTTATATTCCATTTTTGGTTAAAATATGATATTTTTTAGACTAAAATTCAACTACTTGGAAGAAAATTAATCTTCTTTGAAAATTTAACTATGTATTTGGCTGGAAATGTATGCATTTCATTGAAAATTCGTCATTTTTGGTTAAATTTAATTGTTTTATATTTCTTATTGAAAATTCATCTTTTTAGGTTGAAAATTCAATTCTCTGGTTGCAAGTGGTACTACTTGTACTGTTTTAAAAATTCATTTCTTTGGATGAAGATTCATAAGTTTAGTAAAAATCTCATCTCTTTGGTTGAAGATTGAACTCATTTGTAGAAACTTCCCTTTTTTGGCGTAAAAATTAATTTTTTAAACTAAAAATTGAACTATTTGGTTGAAGATGAGCATTTTTGTTAAAATTTCATATTTTTAGGTTGAAAATTTAACAGTTTTGTATAGTCTTGGAAATTCAACAATTCGATAGAAAATTCAATTATACAGTAGAAAATTCGACTGTTTAAAAAAATTAAAAATTGATCTTTTTAGTTTAAAAATTCAACTATATGGTTAAAAATGTATGTATTATGATAAGAAATCATCATTTTTACTAAAAAAAAATTTTCTGGTTGAAAATGCAACTATTTGGGTACAAATGTGTGTTTTGTTGAGAATTAGTCTTTTTGGTTAAATTCAATTGTTTTTTCTTATTAAAAATTAAAATCTCTTTTGGCTGAAATATCAACTACAATATTTTTTATTTAAAATTCAATTCCTTGGTTAAAAGTTGAACTACCTTCTCAAAAATTCATTTTTTTGGTTGAAGATTCATAATTTTAGTTTTCAATCAAAGAGATGAATGTTCTACTAAAATTATGAATTTTTAACCAACAAAATAAATTTTTTAAGAAAGTTAGTTTAAATTTCAACACAAAAGGATGAATTTTCAATAAAAACATAATAGTTGATATTTCAAACAAAAGAGGTTTTAATTTTAAATAAAAAACAATTGAATTTAACCAAAAGACGAATTCCCAACAAGATACATACATAAATTTCTACCCAAATAGTTGCTTTTTCAAGCAAGATTATTTTTTTACCAAAAAATACGAATTTTCAACAAATTACATCAATTTTCCAACAAGCAGTTGAATTTTTAAACTAAAAAGATCAATTTTTAACAAAAAAAGGAATAGATAAATCATTTGAAAAATTCATTTTTATTTAAAAAACGAATATTCTACAAAGCAGTAGAATTTTCTATTAAATAGTTGAATTTTCTATCAAATTGTTGAATTTCTAAGATAAAAAGGCGAATTTCCTATGCAAAACTTTTAAATTGTCAACCCTAAAATTGTAAAGAAAATTCTACATTTTGGATACATTTTTTTTCGTTTATTGCCTGATGAATTGTTCTTTTTTGAGGATTCAAGTATTTTGTCGAAAATTCGTCTTTTTTGATTCAATTCAACTGTTTTTGATTTAAAATAAAAATCTTTCATTGGTTAAAACATCAAATATTAATTTTTTTTTTGTGAATTCATCATTTTGGTTGAAAATTTGCAACTATTTGTTTGAAATTTGAACTACTCAGTTAATTCATAAGAAACATTAAGATTTGCCTAAACCCCGACTCCTCCCATCAAATCATACTACGTTATTTTTGGATGACATCTGAATAAATTCACGACAAAAATTTAGTATGTGGTTTAAAATTTAGGAAAAAAAAATAAAACTAAGGTCTGATAATTAGAGGGCTAAAATTTGTCATGAGAGTTAGTTATGAGGCCTTCTTTGATTTTAAGGGTCAACTATTATATTTTCGGTGCAGAATTCATCTCTTTTCTTTGAAAATCCTATTAGGTTGAAAATATAACTATTTTGTTGAAAAGGCATCTAGTTTGGTAGAAATTTCATATTTTTTTAATAAAAGTCGATTCTTTTAATTTTAAAAGTCTACTATTATATTTTTGGTTCACAATTCATCTTCTTTCGTTGAAAATTCTACTATTTGGTTGAAAGTTTTTTTTTTTTGAAAAGTCTACTATTATATTTTTGATTGAGAATTAATCTATTTTGGTTAAAAATTCTATTATTTGGTTGAAAATTCAATTATTTTATTAAAAAGGCATTTTTTTGTCGTAACTTCAACTTTTTTGTTGAAAATTCATCTTTTGTGGTTAAAAGATAATTTTTTTCAATTGAAAAATGTGGTATTATATTTTTGGTTTATAATTCATCTTTTTTCGTAAAACAATTTTACTATTTTGTTGATAATTTAATTATTTTGTTGAAAATTCAATTAATTTCTTTAAAAGTCATCATTTTTGGTCTGAAATTCCATTTTTTTGTTGAAAATTCGTCTTTTTTTTTTTTGAAAATTCATATTTTTGGATTGAAAATTCATTTTGTGTCGAAAAGTCCTCTTATTTGGTTGAAAATTCATCTTTTATGATTAAAAGTTTATTCTTTTTAATTGAAAAGTCTGCCATTATATTTTTGGTCCAGAATGAATTTCTTTTTGTTAAAAATTCTCCTATTTGGTTGGAAATTCAACTATTTTGTTAAAAAGTCATATTTTTTGGCCGAAAATTCAACTTTTCTGTTGAACTTTCGTCTTTTCGAATAGAAAATTGGTCCTTTCGGATTAAACGTTCATCTGTAAGTAGAAAAGTCGTCTTTTTTAGTTGAAAGTCAATTATTTTTCATTTAAAAGTCTAATATTATATTTTTGGTTCAGATTTAATTTCTTTTGGTTACAAATTCAACTATTTAACTAAAGTCATCTTTCTTGGTTCAAAATTCAATTGTCTTCTTAAATATTCGTCTCTTTTGCTTGAAAGTTTAATTAGTTGGTTGTAAATGCAACTATTTGGTTGAAAATGAATTGTTTTGGTTGAAAATTCATCTTTTTTGGTTGAAAAATTCACTATTTCGTTGAAAATTCGCTATATTTCGACATGAAATCTTAGGAATATGGTACCTAAAGTAATGTTATTTAAAAGAATCATTTCCCCTATTATTCTTAAAAAATCGTCCCATTGTCTCTGTTTTGTGAGCATTTTGGGCTTTGGGGTATAAAATAATTATTACTATAATTCAATCGGGAAAAATGTAATTTTTAATCGGAAAAACCGCCAAATAGCCTTGATTTTTTAAGTTTGAGTGGTCACCCTGTAACTGCAAATTTTAATTTTTCCAAAAAAAAAGTTTAATAATAAAGTTGGGATAGTTAAATAAAACGCGAATGAAATAAGTGCTTGAAAATTTTCGAAAAGTGAAATTCAAATGTTTTCTCAGTTGGTGTGTGAAGCTGATAACACTTTTGAACTGAAAGACTTTATTTTATGTGAATATACAAAGCGTAAATTTAATTTTTATACAAGCGGATGACTATATCTCAATACTCATGACTCTTATAACATACGTTTGTAATAAAGTATCAACTTATTTTAAACTTATAATTAATAACCTTCATTAGGTAACTTAGTTTCGTATTTGAATAAATACAAAGTTATTTATTATTTTAGTGGAATGAAATTAATTCCAACTGTCTTCGGATCGTCCAAACTTGTAAGTCAATGAGCCCAAGAAAATGAAGACGTTCTGCAGAAAGAGACCTACTCCTGGCCAGTGGTGTTTGGCTTCTGTAATAAAGTTTAAGAAAATTTAAATACAGCAGTTTATTATTGCTATGATAAAATTAGGAAATAGGATGATTTTCTTCAAGAAAATCAGTGAAAAGTCAGGTCATTTTATTGTTCTGGAAAAAGTCAGGGATTTTTTAAAAAATCTGGCAAATGTCAGGGAATTTCTATAAGAGGCACTTTAAGCAACTGTAAAGGATAGTAAATTGTGATTTGAAATTGTTTTATTTCGATTATAAAAAACTCAATGTATATTAAAATGTTGCAAGATTAAAATTCTGGTATTTGAATATTATTGGTCAGAGAAAAGTTAGGGAATTATTAAAATAAAGTTTGCGGCCACCCTGATATAATACTTTTGTTAGTAATTTATTTGCCTTGTTTTCTATTTCTATTTCATTTTTTGCAGTTCCTTTCTCCTGACGATTCAACTATTTTGGTAAATTTATTTATTAAACTTTTTTGTTGAAAATTTATATTTTGGTTTCGAAAATTAAACTGAAATATTTTATCGTTGAAAATTAGATTTTTTTCTTTTGTAAATTCGTCTTTTGGGTTTAAAAAATTCATTTCTTGTGGTAGAAATGTATTTTTTTTTGTTAAAATCGCAACTGATTGGTTGGAAATTAATCTCATTCGGTTGAAGATTCCATTATTTTGTTTGAAAATTCATATTTTTTAATTGAACTCAACTCTTTTTTTTTATTAAAAAGTACAATCTTTTTTGGTTGCAAAATTCAATTACTACTTGATTAAATGTTGAATCACATTGTTCAAAATAATTTCTTTGTTGAAGATTCATCATTTTAGTTGAAAATTCATCTCTTTGTTTAAAATTAATTTTTAAGCTGAAAATGTAACTATTCCATTCCTGGTTGAAGGTTCATCTCTTTAGTGGAAAATTCGTCTTTTTTGGTTGAAATGTCCTCTTTTTCGGTTCAAAATGTAACTATTTGGTTGAAAATTAATTTTTTTTATTGAAAGTTTATATTTTCGGGTGGAAAAGTTAATTGTTTTATAGATACTTCATCTTTAGACTTAAAAGTTCAGCAATTTGGATGACATTTTTTTTATTTATGGGCTGGAAAATCTTCATTTGTTGAAATTTCGTCTTTTTGGTTAGATAATTGAACTTCTGGATTGAAAGTTGAACTACTTTGTTAAAAGTTCACCATTTTAGTTAAAAATCCAACTATTTTGTTGAAAATTCGTTTGTTGTTATTGAAGTATCAACTATTATATTTATCGTCGAGAATTCATCTTTTTGTTGAAAACTCAACTTTTCGCGTTGAAAATTCAACTGTTTTTCGGTGAAGTTTAATCTGTTTTGTTTAAAATTCGACTATTTGGTTGAAAATTCATCTTAGTAGGTATAAAATTCCAATATTTGGTTAAAAATTTAACTATTTTATTGGATTTTTAATTATTTTATTACAAATTTAAAAATCTATCTCTTTTGTTCGAAAATTCAACTGTGTTGTTAAACATTTGTCTATTTGGACCGAAATTTCTTCTTCATGGATTGAAAATTCAATTTATTTATTTTTTAATTCAACTGTCTTCTGAAAAATTCAATTATTTGATTGAAAATGAAATTGTTTTTGAAGTTTAATTTTTTTTTTGCAAATTTGACCATTTGGTTGAAAATTCATCCTTGTAGTTCGAAAATTCAACTGTTTTGATGAAAATTCGTGCATTTGGTTCGAAAATTCATCTTTTCTGGTAGAAAAGTCATATTTTTTGGTTGAAATAAGTAAATTTGAAATTGTTCTATTTTGTTTATAAAAGATTCTATGTTTATTAATTTTAAGTCAATTGTCTATATCTGTACGTGTCATTTTCCTTAGATTTTCGTCGCTTAATCTGAATCCGAAAGAAGTTATTTAAAAAAATTATTTAAATTATTTAAGTATATTAAATTAAAAAAATCTCTCTATCACGTCAGATTTTTGAGATTATTAACACCAAATGTGCCAAAAACATTTTTTACCTTTTATTATAAAATAGGATTAACAAAAATTATAAGAAATTTGTATTCGAAGTGCCTTTTGCATATTCTCGAGAATTAGGTTTGAGCCCATGCATTCCGTACTCTTTGACTGCAAGGGTGCAAAAATGATTTTCGAAAAATTAAAATTGTCCTTTGAATAAAGTGTTTTCATAAATGTTGCTATTTCTATCACAAAATAAAAGATTTAATCATTAACTTGAGATTTTTTAGAGAACGCGGTGCGCCGTTTTTTATAGAAAAAAAATTCTTCAGTTCTTGATTTTCTTAACGAATAAATCTGAAGATAAAAAAGGCTCAAAGGCTTTCATTCCTTGCCTTAGATTTATCAAAGAATAAGCCCGAAACTCTGCAAAAGAAAAGACCATTTGGAATTTGGATGCTTACTATCAGTAGCATGTTCATTTTGCATTTTTTTCCTCAGAATCCGAAAATACAAAGGTATCCTTTAATGTTTTCTTTAATTTTTGGGGTTTCGTAGCCCGGGCAGAACCCTTATAGTTTTGGTCGGGTGTTCGTCCGTACGTCGTACTTTTCTCGAAAAAAGTTTTTCCAAAGAGGTTTGAATTTTTTGGTTGAAGAATTTCTGTTGTTAAATTTTTTTGAATCTTTTTTTAAATATTCTATTAAGATTTAATTAAGATATTAATAGGCGCCTACTTTGACTAATTTTGTTTTTCGAGCCCAAACTAAATCACCTGCATATTAAGAGATTAAAGTACAGTAATTTTGAGCTTTGAATAAAATTAGTTTGCAAGTGATCCCTATAAATATATTTTTTTCATGATAATGTAAAAGGAGAATTTCGTTTACGCTACAAGGAGAATAAATCCAAAAATGATAGCATTTTAAAATGTATATCTGGCGACGAAAAAATCTATAAAATTATGGGAAAAGGGGAAAGTTTTTCGAGAACTGGGAAAAGGAATGGGGAACGACTGTGATCTTTGAAATTATTTAACAAATTTTGAAAGGACTATATCTGTGCTGTAAATATTTGATTTATTTTAATGGTACTAACCGACTGCGACGAAATCTGCAAATAAAATCCAACAGGCTGCAATGACTGCCGCAAAGCCCATTACGAATCCAATAAAGAGCCACCCTCTGGCTCCTCTAGCTCCCAAACAACCTCCGTTGTAAGCATCACCACGCATTTGAGCATTTGTTACAGAATTGACCCTTTAAAACGTACACTTATCTTATGAAATACGAATTATTTTAAACTAAAGTAATTGTTAAATTATAAAACATCAAGTAATTTAGATGATTTAGGAAGGACATTTTAGGTTTAATTAATAAAATTCCTCTGAGGGGCAAAATAACTTCGAATTAAACTTGACAAAAATTATTATATTTTTTTTCAAAGACAATTTCAAATTCTGATGATGTAGGTTATAATTAAGATTTATAAATTAAAAATAATTAAAAATTGGAAACCTTCCAGATTCAATAATTTGTCATCAAGAATACATACGTTTTAACTGGAAGCCTTTCGAAATATCGAAGGATTGAAAATAGAAAATGTTTAAAAGACTTTCAATTTAAACACATTTTATAGTTGAATTTATTAAAAATGAAACAAATTCGAAATTGGAGGCGTTCAAAATTAAGCCACTTGAAATTAGAAATGTTTTAAATTAAAGAATTTAAATTGAAAACATTTATACTCATATGATAGGTCACAGGATAAAAAATATGTCTATGATTTTAAGAATTGGAATAATATTATCAGTCACGCCTTCTGGAGAAAAAAAACATTAATTAAAAAAAAAAGTTTAAAATGTACGAAAAATAATTATTTTAACACTAGTTATTGTAACTGATTTTTTTCTGACTGTCGCTTCTTACCAATTTTTTAAAAATTGACGAATTTCAATCAATCGCGGCTTATTTTTTCGGGAAAAACATCCCCTACAATTCTAATATTTCTAACATTAAAAATAAGTAAATAATCTTGAACTATAGTTCTTTATTTTAAAAATTACTTATTTTAACAAAATTTTTTAAACATTTTCAGACATAGAAAAATTTACTTTCAAAATTGGAAAAAGTAGATCGGTAGAGAATGTTTTTCCCAAAAAAGACATAATTTATTAATGTTCAACCATTTTTTTTAAAATGATAAGCGATAGTAATAAAAAATTCAATTTGCAAAATCATTGTTAAAATAATTTTTTTTCTATGATTTTAAGAATCAAAATAATATTCCTGACGTTGCCATTAAAAAAAACATACATTTTGACACTAGTTATTGTAATTAATTTTTTCTTAATTTAATAAATCACGGCTTATTTTTCGGGGAAAATATTTCCTACAGTTTCTAATTTTAAAAATAAGTAAATAATCTTGAAATATAGTTATTTATTTTAAAAATTAGTTCCTCTAACAAAATTGTTTCAACGATTTCAGTCACAAAAAAATTTATTTTCAAAATTGGAAACAGTAGAATTCTAAAGAAAGCTTTTCCTTTAAAAATAAGTTATCATGTATTAATATTCAACTATTTTTGAAGAATTAATAAATAATCGATAGTAATAAATATTCAATTTGCAAAAAACATTGTTAAAATAAATATTTTGTATGATTTTAAGAATCAAAATAATATTCCTGGTGATGCCATTTTAAATAAAAAACATTATTAACAATGAAGAAATTCTGAAACAACAACAAAAACATTTATTTTAACACTAGTTATTGGAATTACATTTTTTCTTGCTGTCGCTTCTTATCAATTTTTAAGAATAGTTGAATTTTAATAAATAGAGGTTTATTTTTCGGGAAAAATATTCGCTACAACTCTACTGTTTCCAATACATATTAAAAGTAAGTAAATAATCTTGAAATATAGTTATTTATTTTAAAAATTGCTTCTTTTGAGAACATTGTTTTAACGATTTCAGTCATAGAAAAATTTACTTTCAAAATTGGAAACAGTAGAGTTGTAGAGAATGCTTTTCACGAAAAAATAAGCCATCATTTGATTAAAATTCATCCGTTTTTAAAAAATTGATATGAAGCGATAAAAGGCGATAGCAAGAAAAAATTCAATTTTCAAACAACACTGCTAAAATAAATGTTTTTTCTATGTTTTGAATTTTCTCATTAAAAATAATGTTTCTTATTTGAAATGCCATCAGCAGTAGTATCATTTCAATTCTTAAAATCATAGGAAAACTATTTTTTTTCAGAGATTTTCAAATTGTATCCAATCTAACTAAGGGGTGTGAATCCACGTCCAATTATTTCCTAAAATTATTAAAACTAGTTTTATTTATTTTTAAATAACCCAAATTATAATTTCAATTTTCAAGAACTACATTCCCTGGCTTTATTAGAATTTTAAACAGAAAATCTTTTGAAATATTTGCGGCGTTATTACACCCTTCAATTACAATGTATTAATTTTTTTTAATTTTACATACATGAAAAGGGATATCGTGCCAAATATTCCGCAAATGTGGTAAGCACCAGACATTTCTTCGGGGAATTTAGCATGAGCATCAATAATGAGCCACCATCCTGTAAAAAACTATAAAATATTTTCATTTAGTAAGTTAATATCAGGAGATGAGGAATATAATTATTTTATAATTTGATATGCATTGTGAAAATATTAAATGCAATAGACTGTTAATTGTTTTATCAATCTCTTTTGAAAAAAATGTAAACCTTATGGGAATAAATTATGGTTTTAATCGATTATGTTTTACACCGTTTCAATCGAGAAAAAAAAATCCTGGTTTATTCCTGGTTCACAAAAATTTGTCATGGTTATTGAAATTAAAAAATTCGAACTCTTATAGATGAAATTTTTGGATTTAATGTAATCAAAACCGAACTTCAAAGCAAATCACTCAAAGTAGAACTATTTTTAATTTTAAACTTTTAAAATTGAAGATTAACCAATTTTTTATTCAAATGATCAATAATTCTCACGTATAGAATGAAAACTTATAACACTTTTCAATTGAACAATTTGAAGGATTACATATTTTTCATAAATTATATTTATTTCAAGTTTTTTTAAATTAACAATTGTTCAAACGTTATTGGAACAATTAAAATTGTAAGTAGGGAATTTATAAAATTAAAAAAATCCCAACTCTGATCGTATCTTTCTGTCTAAAACTGCATTTTAAAATGCTTTAAATTGAAAATGTACGCTCGAAAATGAAGACTCAAAATGGAAAATTTTTAAAGTAAAAGATTTTATAATTGACTCTTGTAAACTGAAAGATTGTATAACTGAAAAAGTTAACAAATGAAGTTAAAATTAAAAAAAAGTATAAATTAAACTATTTGAATTGCATTATATTATATGATGTCATTTTCCGGTTGTTAATATTTCGTTTGGTAAAATTGAAAATCAATATAGGATTTGATTTTATATTATTTCTTTCTTACAGATTTATACTATATTCTTCTTTCAACTAAGAAGAATAATTTTCTACCAAAGGACGAATTTTTAACAAAATAAATAATTTTCAACTAAAAAAAGATAAATTTTTAACCAAAAATGAAATAATTTTATTTTCAGTTAAACAAATTATTTTTTAACAAAAAAAAACGAGTTTTCAACAAAATAGTTCAATTTTCACCCTGTACAGATTAATTTTTCACCAAAAGAGATGAATATTTAACAACTACAAACTTATTTTTTACCCAAACAGATGCATTGAGAACCAAATAGTTAAATTTTTAAGCCAAAAAGCCGAATTTTTTCAAAGACAGTTGAATTTTCAACAAAAAAGTTCATTTTTAACCAAGAAAGATGGATGTTCTACCAAGAAAGATGACTTTTTTCTACAATAAAAGATTAATTTTCAATCCAAAAGGAAGAATTTTTAACAAAACAGTTGAATTTTCGACAAAAAGATTAATTTAACAAAATAATTTAATTTCCAACAAAATAATTAAACTTTCGACCAAATGGTTGAAATTTAAACAAATTGCCGGATTTTTAATCTACAAAGATGAATTTTCAACCAAAATGATTAATTTTCTACGAAATACGAATTTTCAATGAAATACATGAATTTGCAACCAAATAGTTGAATTTTCAACTAGAAAACATGAGATTTCAACTAAAAATAGAATAGCTTAATTTACAGTTAGAAAAATTACTCACCGAAAAAAAGAAACTAATTTTCCACCAGTGGAATTCAATGAAAAAAAGACATTTTAACAAAATAGTTGAATCCTTAACCAAAAAGAAAAATTGTCAACAAAAAATCGAATAATTATATTTTTAATCAAACAAATTATTTTTTAACTGAAACAACGAGTTTCAAACAAAATAGTTAAATTTTCAAGCCAAAAAGATGAATTTTTCAAAGACCGTTGAATTTTCAACAAGAAAGTTAATTTTTAACCAAGAACTTTTTTACAACAAATGATTAATTTTCAATTTAAAAGGACGAAGTTTTAACAAGACTGTTGAATTTTCAACAAAAAAGGTGAATTTAACCAGACATGTAGTTCAATTTTCAATAAAATAATCAAACTTTCAACCAAGTAGTTTAAATTTAACCAAATTGCCCAATGTTTAACCTAAAAAGATAAATTTTCAACCAAAAAGATTAATTTTCTACCAAAAATAGCTATTTCCAATAAATATAGTTGAATTCAACGAGAAAAAGGCGGATTTTTAACAAAATGATTGAATCCGCAACGAAAAACATGAATTTTCAACAAACAAGATTAATTTTTCACCCAAAAATGAAACAGTTAAATTTTCAGATAAAAAAATTAAATGTAGAACATTTCGGATAATGAATAAGTTTCTCTTTTTATACTATATATGTGGAAAATATGAAATTAATGGTAATTTCTATTATTTTGTTTTGTTATAAGCAAGTTTTTTTCGATTAAAATAAGCTATGCTTAATTAAACTAAAGAAACGTTCTCCAGACTAAATACTAAAAATATTGTTCAAAGTGTTGTTCTACAATTTACAAATATACCAGAAAAAATACATAACCTCTTTCGCTTTCTTTATGACAACTAAATTCTTATATTTTATTTAGTAAACAAATTCAAAATCAATTACTAAATAGAACTATTCAATAGAGTAATCTAATTCATTATTGATGTTATATTATAGTTTAAATTAGGAAATTACCAAATTTGTCGTGAGTCAATTAAGGTAAACAAATGACATTTCTTACCAGGGTTCCTGCAAGCATTGCAATTATTGTATTTCTCTTTTCTCCTCCTTCGAACCACGTGCATGACGGAATTTGTATGTTTTCCAAACAAGAGGTCATTTTTCTTAACTAAATTTTCTTTTTTAGAAAAAATTAATTTTATAAACTGGAATGACACCAAATGATAATTCCAGACGTCACGTCTGCTATCTGGTCAAGTGATTTATGTAGATCAGCCGCTGGCTTATTTTATAAATTTCTGCGGGTCTTAATACCCTCACGTGAAATCTTAAACTCTGGATAAAGAAGCTAACTGCTCTACCGACAATAGATAAGGACCTTAAAATGGAGGGTGGAATTGAAAAAAGGGAGATTTCCTCTAGAACTTGAATTTTCCGACAGTCTTCCAGCACATATTTTTCACCATAAAATAAAAGAGTCAAAGAAACAATTTTGTTGTTTGGAAAATTTGAAGTTTTTGATTAATGTAATGACCACTGTTTTTATTATTTTATTTATTTTTTCTCGTAAAAATTGTCAGTGTGCGAAAATCCAGGACATTATCATAGTCGTTATCCCACCTCTGATACAATTTAATTTAAGGCCATGTGACGAGTGGGTCACGTGACCGGCTTCCTACCTTACCGACACTTTTTATTTTAAACTTATTTTCACACGAATGGCTACGTCGAGTTAAAAATTTGTGATAATAAATAAGAAGCACTAAGAAACGCGGCTCTGATCCTAATTTTTTATAATTATGAAAAAAAACTTTTTTTTGTAAATAAGTTTTTTTTTTGCTTTTTTTATAATTATAGAAACTTAGGACCAGAGCCGCGTTTCTTAGTGCTTCTTATTTATTATACCAAATTTTCAACTCGATGTGGCTATTGGTGTGAAAATAAGTTTACAAATAAAAAAAGTGTCGGTAAGGTAGGAAGTCGGTCACGTGACCCACTCGTCACATGGCCTTAAGGCGCGCTATTTAAAAAACAGGGTTGCTACAAAATATAAATTTCGAAATTCCCTAAATTTTTAATCTAATCTAAATTTTTTAATCTAATTTTTTGACAAATTTCGATACAAATTGACTCCATTGTCTCGAAAAAATAATTTAAAAAAAATGGCTGTGTGAGTGTTTTTTCTTTTGTTAGAAAAAAGCCTCCCCCTATGAGCAAGCAAATTTATTATACCTATAAGGAAGAAAAATACTCATAAAATGAGCACAAAGAAATACACCCATATTACTTTGCAGCGGTATTTTTTATCTTCCCTGGCCATTATTAATTTTTCTTTCATTTGACATTTTTAACCAAAAAAATGAATGTTCAACCAATAAGATTAATTCTTCAATTTCTACACAAAAAGATGATTTTTTAAACAAAATACATGAAATTTTCGACAAAATAGCTAAATTTTTAACCAAAGAAATAAATTTTCAACTAAAATGAGGAATCCTTAAATAAAGAAATAATCATTCAACCAAGAAGATGAATTTTCTATCAGAAAAGACAAATTTTCAAGAAAATGCATGAATTTTCAACTGAAACAGATAAATTGTCAACCCAAAATGGAATAGTTATATTGACAGTTTAAACAATTATTTTTGCACCATAAAAAACGATTTTTCAACAAATTAGTTATATTTTAAATAGGATTAATTATCTAATTTCTAAACGAAAAGATGATTTTTAAAACAAAATACATGAAATTTCTAATAAAATAGTTAAATTTTTAACCAAAGAAATAAATTTTCAACTAAAATAAGGAAACCTTAAGTAAAGAAATAATTATTCAACCAAGAAGATTAATTTTCTACTACAAAAGACAAATTTTCAACAAAATGTATGAATTTTCAACTGAAAAAGATAGATTGTCAACCCAAAATGGAATAGTTATATTGACAGTTTAAACAATTATTTTTTAACCATAAAAAACGATTTTTCAACAAATTAGTTCTTTTAAAAAAAAGAAATGAATTGTTAACCAAAAAGATGAAATTTTCCCCATGGAGATGAATATTCTACCAAAAAATAAGATTTTGCAAGAAAATAGTTAAATATTTAACTAAAGAAATGAACTTTGAACCAAATATTTGCAGTTTCAACCGAAAATATGAATTTTCAACCATAAAGATTCATTATATACCAAAAAATACGAACTTTCAACAAAATACATACAGTATTTTCAACTAAAAAAGGCAAATTTTAAAATCAAAAATGAAAGTTATATTTTCAATAAGAAAAATTATTTTAACAACTAATTTTTTTTCAACATAATAGTTAAATTTTTAACCAAAGAAGCTGATTTTTAACAAAATACATGAATTTTCCACTAAAAAATATCATTTTTCAACCAAAAATGGAATAGTTAAATTTTTAGTCAAAAAATTAATTTTCAGTCAATTAAAAACGAATTTTCCACATAATAGTTAAATTTTGAACAGAAAAAAAGGCTTTTGAATTAAAATGATGAATCATCAATGAAGCAAGTAAAATTTCAACAAAGTACATGAATTTTCAACTAAAAAATATACATTTTCAACCCAAAATGGAATAGTTAGATTTACAGTTTATAAAATTAATTTTTAACCGTAAAATACGAATTTTCAACAAAATAGTTCAATTTTCAAACAAAAAAATGAATGGTCAACCAGAAAGAGGAAATTTTCACCAAGAAAATTAATGTTCTACATCAAAAGACGATTTTGCAACAAAGTAGTTAAATTTTTAACCAAAGAATTCAATTTTCAACTATAATGATGAATTTTCAAATAAAAAAAATGAATTTTGAACCAAATAGTTGAATTTTCAAACAAAAAGGTGAATTTTCAACCATAAAGGTTAATTTTCTACCAAAAAGATTAATTTTCTACAAAATATGTAATTTCCAACTAAAGAAGATAAATCTTCATCCAAAAAAGGAATAGTTATATTTTCAGTTAAAACATTAATTTTTTAACAAAAAAAAAAAACGAATGTTAAACAAAATAGTTAAATTTTGAAATGAAAAAAAGTTTTTTGAATCAAAATGATAAATCATCAACCACAAAAATGAATTTTTGACAAAGTAGTTTCACTTTTAACTAAGTACTTGAATTTTCAACGAAAAATGTAATAGTTGATATTTCATTGAAAAAATA
Source organism: Andricus grossulariae (assembly GCA_011634705.1). Classification (NCBI taxonomy): domain Eukaryota; kingdom Metazoa; phylum Arthropoda; class Insecta; order Hymenoptera; family Cynipidae; genus Andricus; species Andricus grossulariae. The sequence continues at coordinate 20,209 of JAABKJ010002071.1, forward strand.
TTTTAATTTAAAACCAAAAATAGTTGAATTCAGCCAAAGAAGACGATTTTTCGACAACATAGTTGAAAATCCTTGATGAAAAAAGATTAGTTTTCAACCAAGCAGTTGCATTTTTAACCAAAAAAGATGACATTTCTACGACGACTGATGAATTTGTAAACCAAAAAGACGAGATTTCAACCAACAAAGATTTTTCGGTCAATAAAGAAAAAAAATTTCATCGAAAATGTGGAATTGTTACACCAAAGAGACGAATCTTCTACAAAACAATATTGAATTTTTAGCCCGAAAACATGAATTTTCATCAAAAAAGCTAATATTCGACCAAATAGTTTTGAATATTCAACCCAAAAAGACAAAGTTTCAACAAAGTAGTTGAATTTTCTTAATCATTGTTTAAATAAATAATTTTTTTTTCATATTATAAAATGTTGTTTATGATTAGTAACGAAATTTTATTCCAACTATTTTTGGAAAAATTTATTTTTTTCGAAGAAAGATATTTCGATCATTTTTTTTTATTATGAGCTTAAATAAACTGAAATGAAAATCGAGTTATGAATGTAAATAATTTATAGATAGACGTTTTCAACTAAAAAAATTAAGTTCTGCAATTGAAGGGTTTCACGACATAACAGAAAAATTTGCATAAAAACCATGTGTTGAACAATTTTTTGCTCCACCCAATTTGTTATAATAGTATGAATATAAATTATATTCCATTTAATTGTTTATTTATACTACGTCCCTAATTGAGCCCATAAAAAAAGGTGAAATGCATAGATTTTATGTATTTTTTTAGATGAATTGAATAGCGCTATTAGTTTTTTCGTATCTCGAATTTTTAAACAAATTGTTCAAATAATTTGAAAATAATGTTTTTTCCTGGAAAAATCATGTATTAGTTTTCATGCTATTAGTTTTCCAATGATTTTTGACAAAATAATTGTTTAGAAACTTTTAAAAAATTGAAAAAATGGTAATTTTTCGCTTTTAATCTTTCTCATTGTTTAAAAAAATAAGTCGCATTTTAAGAATGTTTTTTTTTCTCTCTTGAAAATTTGTTTCCTTGGCAGTTACATGGTTCTGTCGTGACAGCCATTAATTTTGTATAGGACTTTTCAAAATAGAACAAATTCGAGAAAATCCTTTCATGGGCATGTGAATTTTAATTTTTTAGAATTTTTGAGTAAATATATAAACTCATTTTCGAAAACTTGATGCTTATGCTTTTTTTTTTGCATTGCCTCCTCGATTGCCTGGGTTTGAGCTTTAATAAATTATTAAATGTTGCTATACTTTAATGAATTTAAGTTCATTTTGAAGTAAATTAATTTGAGTTATTTCCTTTATTCAACAAAAAAGTAGTCGCAGTTTTACAAGCATTTATTAAACTACGGGAATTCTGAATAATCAGGATAATTTTCAGTTGGTTTTTTCGTTGTACCGGGGAATATTTTCGCATCTCGCCATTGCCAAAATACTTCCTTAGTTGTATCTGCTTCATATTCCAAGCATCTTATGCCAGAGAGGCCTCTGAAAATTAGATAAACAAATTAAATTGTAATATGTGTAAGATGAAAATGTGTACAAAAATTTGAATAAATAAACTACATTTCGTTTAATCTACAAGTAGCCGGATAATCTTTCTTAAAACACTGTGGCCTTAATACGTTGAAATATGTTCTTCCCAAGCTGGTAGCAATCCCAGAGTGAGCTTGTTTTAAGCATTCATGAAATTCATCATCACAAGAGCAGTGTGATCTGTAAAATACGTAAAAAATATATAGTCTTTTTTTAAATCTAAAACATCTAGTAACTGAAATATGCATTTAAAAAAATTACATTAATTTATATCAGGGTGACCACAGGTCAGAGAAAACCTGAAAATCATGGTAAAGTCAGGGCATTTTTTGTTGTCACGTAAAACTCAGGGATTTTGAAAAAAAAAAAACTTGTACAAGTCAGGGAACTTCTATAAGAGGAACTATAGACATTTACACAACCTTAACCCGAATTTTAAACTATTTCAAACAATTATTATGAAAACTATTGTTCGTTTTATATCCACAAAATTATTGTATTCAAAAGTAGATTATGCTAACGCGTGTAGCAAAAGTGATTTTTTTAACGTACATAATTGTCTATTATAATTAATGTGACCTTTTACAATTTGTATTCAAAATTTTATTTATTAATTTTTATAATTAAAATTAATGAATATGAAAAAATGTCGATGAAAATAACAAAATGCATCTGTATATAATAAAATTGAAAAATCTGAAAACATTTAAAACATTTAAAAACATGTTGAAAATGTGAAAACCGGAGAAAACAGTTCAAAATGGAACCACTTGAATTTTAAACCTGTATCGGAGTTTTGAGCAGTCTCAAATTTTATTTTTAAATCTTAACAAAAAATTTACACATGCTTTTCTTGACCAATTTTAAACTAAACTACACAGAATTGAAAGAAAACTTTAAAGCTACATTACTTTTTCGCTGAAAGTGTACAATATTTTAGGCGCTCAAAGTTGAGCTATTTTTAATTCAAATTTGAGAGCATTTGAGAGTGTAGTTTGAAATTTACATTTAAAATTTTAATTATAACAAGGAAGAAATAAAAAATCTTGGAATTAAATATTTAATTATACTTATAATTATGTATCAAGATTTAATTAATACAATGATGGAATTTTTAAAAGTGAAAATATTCTTGATAAGAACGATTTTAATCATATAAAACTTGTTTATTTAACAAATTTTTTTCCGACTTTTTTATATCGCCATAAATGGATTTCCAACGATCAAATTTAAAAAAATTAATTTTTTTTCACGACAGAAGTAATTGCAATACCATTTATAATTATTTAAAATTATAACATTTCTTATAAAAAGATTATTTCTTTTTCTTCGCATATAAAAATAAATTTTAAAATTTTAAAGCTCCTTTCGGGCTGTGATCCCCGTTATAGGCTACCCTAGGAAAATTCAAGCTTTCACCTGAAGACGAAGTTTAAATATTATTAGCCAGGGAAAATAAAAAAATGCCAGGGTAAAGTCAGGGAAATTTAAAAATAAAGCTTTGCGGCCACCCTATTATAGTGTAACGTGCCATATTTATAAAGCATTCATTCAACCAATTAATTCATATGTAGAAAATTCAGATTTGTACATGTCTTTAATGAATTTAACGATTGCTTCAATATCTTTCATTAAAATGTATAATAATATGTGATTAATTTGAAAAATGTGTGAATATATTGCTTATACATTTTTTACATAATATACTCTAACCTGGTGAAAAGACCGACATTATGGAGGCCATAAGCTTTCTCGTTAGAGAATATTTTGACTTGACAGTTGTCATGGTTTCTACAACAGGCATCAGTGACTTTAAAATATCCTAATTCTTCTTCACTTTTTGCTATATCGCCAGCTCCGCACCAAAGAGTTCCTATAGATTATTAATTTATTGAGTAAATGTTATAATAAATTATATAATTATAATTAATTATTGCTAACAAATAATGCATCAGGTATTGTTTCTCAAGATTATCCACCCACATTATCACTTGGGAAAATATTCACCAATTGGATGGGGGTGAAATTGAGGGATTTTCGGATATTGTCTATTTTCTTTGATCTTCAAAAATGAAACTCAAAAACAAATTTTACTTTTTTTAGAAAAAAAGGCATATTTAAAAAATAAATAGCTTCAAAGGAAGCTTAGGGGTTTACCTTAAGGATCTGCGAGGTTAAACAGTGAAATTTGTATTGTTTATTTATGAAAATAAACGATGAGGTGTTTTTGGGAACATACCATCTGCTTAGCGAGTTGTGACTTTTCTAATCGCGATAAACAAAATTTTGTCCAGTATAGTTTCGATGGGTTTTTCATTCTCTTTCCATAGATTATAAGCATTTAAAAATAAATAAATGTTTGACATTCAAAAATGAAAGTCAAAAACAAATTTGACTTTTTTGGAATCAGTTTTTTTTTCCTTTTTTTCATCTCATAAAAAAGTATGCATGGGTACCATCTGTCTTTTTTGAAGGATAAGTATTTGATCTTCAAAAATTGGGTTCAAACATCAATTTGACTTTCTTCATAGAAGGATGTTTTTTTGAAAGTTTTTTTTTCTGGGCTAGAAAGAAAGCTTGGGTTTGTTCCTATAAGAACGTCATTGGACATACACAAGCATTAAAAACTCATTATTATCAATAAAAAAATACATTTTTATTTTTAATTTCAAGTTATTTAAAGAAAAAAGGCCAAGAATTATTTCTAGCTTAAACACATTAAAAAAAGGTCCTTCTACGAAAAAAGTCAAGTTTATTTTTGTCCTTCATTTTTTGAGGTCATATATATATATATTTTTTTTTTAAATGGTTACGAAAAATGAAAAAAGCGTGAAAACCCCTATCAAAATTGTAGTCACCTCCATAACACACAATGTTGCAGAAATGTTGTTATAATATTCATTTGAAACATTGGCAACATTCCAAATAAATATTGCAGCAACGTTCAAGAAACATTAAAATGTCCGACCCAGGCAATATTGGTCAGGAATATTTCTGCAACATTTCAAAACAATATTGAAATTGCACTCGCTTCATGTGTGTGAAAAGTGGCCGCGAAATCTTGCTTAAATATTGCCGCGCAATGTTGCTGAAACATTAGCTGAGATATTGATGAAATATCTCCATAAAACGTTTTCAAAATATATTCCTGAAAGTTTCTATCTAAATTTATTGTTAGGTTATATTATTTTGAATTACTTATACACCTATCATTAACTTATAAGACCTTCTTTTGAATTAAGTAACAGAAAGTCACGTATTTATTTTTATTTGTAATTCTATTTAAATATACATTAAAAATAACAACATTTTTTGTTCTATGCAGAATAATATATTTTTCTGAACGTATGTACTTCCAAGAGACGAAAATTTTCCGAGAAATACTGTGTCCAACAGCTATTGTGATTCAGGATTACATGAGCTATATATTTAAAATATTGGCACTCTTCCTCTCTTCAACACTATAAAATAATTACAAATATTAATAAAAAGTATATTTTATGAAATAGCCTATAAGGTTGAACATGGTAAGTTTGTATTGTCGTATAGCTTATAAAATAATCAATATACAAAAATATTGCCACGAATATAAAGCTAAGTAACCTAGATATATCTTGTAAAAAACTAAAGATTAGAATTGGCAAAGGGAGGATAAATCTAACTTTCTTGCCTGCATGCAAATTCTGGTTCTGCTCGAGGCAATATCGTTGCTCCAGGAAGCAGTCTTGCTGTCGTCAGAGAGTTGTATAAGGTAGAAATCGAAATTTCGTTAAAGAACATTTTCTGCATTGTAAACCGATTATAAACTGATTAAAATGGAATATTTTCTTAGTTTCGAAGATCATCTTCAGTGATAAATATTCCTGTTCATTATGGATTTTATGGGTTATTTTCGGTTATTAAAAATTCAATGTCAAAAATGGTGACTTTAAATTAAAACACTTCATACGATATTCATATGTTCCTTCCCATATTAACGACTTCGAGCGTTCATAATAAGGTTGAATGACCAAGTTTGACATTAAAATTAAAAAATGATACGATAATGATATGATAATGAAGAAAGTATTCATTTACAAATTTTCTTCTCCTACATTCATACATTATTCAACTGCCTGACGACAGTAAGACTATTTCCTGGATCTATGATATCGCTTCAAGCAGAATCATAATTTGCAGGCAAGAAGGTTAGATTTATCCTCCGTTTCGCAATTTCTCTCTTTTGTTTTTTGCAAGATTCGTGAAATTTATTATAAAAAATGTGAAATTAAGACGAAAAATGTATTACAAACTTTGAATTTTGAAAGATCATTTTTGACGTCAGAATAAAGTTCTAAGTTACTTTTTTCAATATTTTTAGCAATATTTTCATCTTTATTATTTTATAGGCTGTACGAATATATAAATTTACCGTCTTTACTCGTTTAGACTATCTCATAGAATACATTTTTTAATAATATTCGTAATTATTGTATAGTTTTCAAGAGAAAGTGTGCTAAAATTGGAAATATGCCAGCTTATGTAAACCTCACTCACAATAGCTGTTGACACAATACTAGAAAAATTTGCCTCTCTTGAAAGTTCAGAAGAATGATTTCTCCTGCATCCAACAAAAAATGTAGTTATTTTGAATGTATATGTAAATAGAATTACAAATAAAAATAAATTCGTGAATGTCTGTTACTGAATTTAAAATAAGGTCTTATAAGTTAATTATAGGTATATAAGTAGTTCAAAATAATATAACCAGAAAAGAAATTTAGAAAGAAATTTTCACCAATATATTTTGAAAAGGTCTTATGGAGATATTCCATCAATATCTCAGTCAATGTTTCAGCAACATTGCGCGGTAATATTTAAGCAAGATTTCTCGGACACTTTTCGCACACATAAAGCGAGCACAATTCCGATATTCTTTTGAATTCCCGAGTCAAAATATAGATCCTTTTTTAAACCTCTTAACACTCGGTTCATGGAGGCTTTAAGAGGATCTAAAGAGGTTTTATTCCATTACAATTTAAGCCCTCTTTAGCTCCTCGGAAGCTGCAGATATTTTCATTTCTGCATACTTAGAGGTGCAAAGGAGGGTTTAATGAGAACCTCGTTAGATCCTCGTAGACCCTCCATTCAGCGCCCCTCCCTATTCTGTTGCGCATGTGTCGTGGAGCTCGCGCTTGTTTTAAATTGGGAAAATTTCAATAAAAATATCAAAATATTACATTCACTTTCTTTATTAGTGTTCATATATGTTCATACGAATGAAAACACTCTACAATGTAGAAAAAAAGTTTGCATTTAAAGCGGAGTCAAACATTGAGACCAATTCATTCTATCGGAATCCAGCATTCTGCTAGAGTCATATCTATCTTGTTGATAAGCAGGAATCCCGTAAGAATTTTCTGTCAAAATTAATATTTTTTTATTATTACTTGATTTGCGTGACAACGGGTGGCCGTTTTAATAGAGGAAAAGATTCCCGGTCTTTCCCGATTCAGAAATTAAAACATTCAAATTTGAACTATTTTGTATTTTAAACTTTGAAAATTAAGACTTAAAAATTTGTTAATTTAAAAGCTCAACAACCTACACGTATACAATGGAAGCTTTCAGCTTTTATAAGTTGTACAGTTCAAAGATTAAAAAAAATATATATCCGCGCTATTATTTTAAATGCTCTCAATTAAAAAATGAAACAACAAATTTCTGAATTTAAAAATTTTTATCATGTCAAGCAATTTTAAGGTATAAACATTAAAAATTGAAAGATTACATTTTTTTAAATTAAACACCTTTTTAATTAAAAGTTAAATTATTTCACTTTTGAGTCGTGACAAATTAATTATTTTTCAGTCGCTACTTACACACTAAAATTTGTTTTTGAATTTTTCACAAAACCTCTAAATATTTTTTAAAATTATTTGAATTTTTCCCAAAACTCTTAATAAATCCTGCAAAATTAAAAAACTTGTTTTAAAATCTTCCAGATTTTTTTTACAATTTTGAATATCTTTTGAAATGTTCTTAAATATTTTCTTGAAACTAATTTTCCAAAATAACAAAATCTAAATATCTCTTAAACTTACTTAATTTTTTTCTCAAGTAATAATAATTGTTCAATTGCTAAATTTGTGCGTTAAAATTTGTTTAGTTTTAATTTTTTTTTACTATTCTGTTAAAATTAATTTTTCAAAGTAAAAAGTCAATAAAAATTTTCACAGGAATCTTAAGAAAAATTTTTTATTATATCAAAACCCTTCAAAATCCTCAGAAAGCTTGAAAACTTCAATTCGAAATTTTCAAAAATATACGTTTTGTTTTAAATCTTTTGAAATCTTAAATTTGAATCTTTTCCAAATTTGTAAGGAACTCCTGAACATACTCGAATTTTTTCGAAATTAATAATTGTTTAACTATTATATACATCAAAATTTAACAATTTCATTAAAAAAATCAAAACTTTGATCATTCAAAGTTTAAGTTTAGTTATCTAAGTTTTCGCTATTTAAGGCTCTGTGTTTCAAACAATTCGTTGTAAAATTGTCCAGTTTTAAATATTTTACCAATAACTGCTCATTTTAAATGAACATTCAAGCATTGTGTAAGATTTGAAATTTTAATAAAAGCGTTTAATTCTGAATTTATTAATTTTAAATTACTTCAAAAATCATTAATTACTTTATATTCACAGTTCATGAACTTAAAACGTTTGTTGTCAACACATTATAATTTCAAACGCTATTCATATTTTATTGTTTGAGTCTTTAAAACTGTATTTTAAATTGGTATCCCGATTCAGTGGCCATCCTGCTAATAATAATAGTAAGAAAATGAATGACAAATGTATATCCACCTATTTCCAATTGATGCTGATAATAAACATCATTATTAGTGTTATGATTGTCTGGTGCGTTAGATTCTCATGGTATAGGTCTCCTTGAAGCTCCGTCAGTCCTGTTCGCATCTCTTATTTGTGAATCCCAGATAGCCCGTTCCGAAGTTGTAACCTCCTCAGCATCTGGACATCCATTGGACCCTGTCGTGCTT
>JAABKJ010002072.1:0-28828 GCA_011634705.1 Andricus grossulariae
TTTTTTTGGATGACAGTTACTCCCAGTGGGACCCTGCGGTGGTTGTTAACCTTTAGTTTTAGATATATATATATATAAATTTTTTAATAATGATATAAACCACTCTATGCTAAAGGTACACTCATGAAAACTAATGCAGCAAATCTATAGGGTGAATCTGGTAGTGGTCGTTTATAGAACCGAGCAAAAACATTAAACTTATTCGACCAACCTGCCGTTTTCCTAATCATTTCAAAACTGACGTCCTTACGATGAGCCGCCGACGTAGACGCATCTCTCGTGATGGACAGTGTAGGTAGTCGCATCGACACCACTTCGTGATAAGGTTTGTCTTAAACATTGGCTGACCGTTTGAGTGGCCACAACCTTGTACAGTTTTTTGTATGGCAAGAAAAGTGCTTTTTCATTCCTAGGTCTGAAGTTGCTAGTTTTTCGTAAATATTCATGTAATAAGCTCGCGGCATATAGTTTTAGATTTTCTGCGAAGAATGTTTTTTTTTCTTATAGAAGCAACAACAGTTCTCTCTACTGGACGCTGAGGTTTTAATTCTATCGGTTATTAATATTTTAACTGAATTTCCGGTGATTTTTATGTTTTCAGTTTCAATTTTGGAAAGAGTTTGAATTCGCTGAGCAGTTGCTGACGCGAAGAGAGTTATCAGTATCTTCGAGATTTTTTCTAAAGGAAGGTGCGAATTTGGCCAGAAACTGAAATATAAATTACCACTGAATCTGGATCCCAAATTTCGTTGTATCTTGGCCTAAAGGACTTCATAATTGAGAAACCTTTAAAAAAATGTTTAATCTTTGGATCTTTTCTTAAGTCGTAGGATATATACTACTAAAGATAGCGCAGAGCAAGAAGTATTTGAAGTTACATACGATTTTATGTCGCTTATCTGAAGTCAGAAACTTTAGGACTTCCGGAATGGAAGGATTGTTGGTCGATATGTTGTTTTCTTTGCAGAACTTCCACCAAGGGCGCACAGGTTTCTCGTACTGTTTATAAGTATTCCAGGACCATGATGCACATTTTACTGGCAGAGGGTCTTCTGGCACTGCTTGTTTGAAAAAAACTTTCCAGACAGATTTCCTGCCACTAAAGTAAGCTTCCGAGCCAGTGTATGGGCCTCCTTAAGGAGACATTATTATTATTATATCATGAAGCCGTTTCCCTTTCGGGGTAGGCGTGAATTGCTCGGTTGGTAATAATAATAAATTAGTATGCAACCCTGAATAGATAGAACTTCCTACTAATAGGAACCTATATATTGCGAACCATGGTTGGGTTGGCCGAAAAGGTACTACAACTATCCCGTTAGTTTCATCTGAGATAATTTTATGAAGAGTTTTCAGAATAAGCGAAAATGGAGGAAAAGCATAAAATCTTTGGTTGCTCCATTTAATTGTGAAAGCGTCTATAGAAAATTCCTCTGGGTCTCTTATCCAGGATATGAAATAAGAGCATTTCGCATTGATGTTTGAAGCGAATAGATCTATTTAGATGTTTTTAAAAACAGATGCGATTCTATTAAAAGCCCAGGGTGCTAATTCCCATTCCGTTTCATATGGTAGCTTGTGACTCTTTAGCTTGGACTCTTGGACTCTTTAGCAGTTATTACGTTATCGCGTGACGGAATATATGACGCAAAAATCCAGAGATTGCGTTTCTCATACCACTGAAAAAATTTCTTACATAATAAGCTTCACCTCGGGAATGGAATACTGCCCATTCTGTTAATGTAAGATATGGCAGTTGTTTTTATATATTCTGAGGAGTATTTCGCACAATTGCAGGTCCCTGGCCAAACATTTGAGGCCATAGAAGGCAACAAGTAGTTCTAAATAATTTATGTGAGAACGCTGCTGTTCTTTATCCGTCAAAACCGTGATCCGTCTCCCCATTACAAGATGCTCCCCACCCGGATAGAGGGATATCTGTAAAGATTTCAGTTTTGTAATGCAGTTTCCTAATCGGGTTGTAAGCCGAATGAAAATTACCAATTCACCATTGGATGTTTGGTAATAAGCTTGGTGGAATGGACATCTTTTTATCGAAGTTGCCAATATTTTTTTTTAATGAAAGAGATTTTTGTCTCTAGATTGTTTGTGTGTATGGGTCCACACATGAGCGCTGGACAAGCTGCCACTAAGATTTCTTCAAACTGTACCATTTCCCTAATTCTGCAAGAGGATCTCTTACTAAGCTCTAAAGCCCAAGATAAGATCATTTGCTTTTTTCGCGTATTAATTTGATCAACATTTTTTCCGTATCCCAATTAAAGCCTAAGAATGTCACTTTCTTGTACAGCTCGAGAACACTTTTCTTCTTATCAACAAGGAACATTAATCTTTTTACTGTGTGGGAGATTATTTTGACGTTTTTGGCGCATTAGTATTTTCATATGCTGACCAAAATTGAATCGTTCAAATAGATTACGGAATGAAGTGATTGTGATCTTAAATAGTGCACTACCGGTTTTAGGAGCTTGGTAAATATAAAAGGGGATGTACATTACCCAAAATGAACACAAGTAAACTCATAGAGTATTCTCTTCTTATATTTTAACCTGAGATGCTTCCTGAATGACTTCGCTACTGGAATAGTCAGATATGCAGCTTTTAAGCCTAAAGTTGCCGAAAAGTCATCTTTAGAAAGAATTCATGTAACTGTCTTCCTTTGTTCGACTTTAAAGCGTGAGGGGGGGGGGGTTCAATGGATTTATTTAGGTCTTTAAGGTTCAAAATAAATCTTTTTTCGCCATTTGATTTGGTTCTTAACAAATAGGGGTAAAGAAATTGACTTTTGGTGGGCGTACACACTGAGATCGCCCATTTTTTGAGTAGCTTGTTGATTGCTTGGTCGCTATCCATCAGCTCCTTAGCTGACATCCTAACCTCTTTTGGCGAATCGTCTTTCTGAGGTATAGATGTAAACGGGATTTTATAAACTGTCACATCATCTCGAATTAGGGGATCTGTGGTAATCGTCACGCATTCAGCAGAAAAGTATTTAAGCCTACGTAAAAAATTTTCTAACCGGGTTCATTATTGTTTCTTCGAGTAGTTCTGACTCCGAGAGTAATTCTACCCCCCCCCACCCACCATCGAGCTGATTTGAAGTTCTTCCTGGGGGGGGGGGGAGATCTGAAGTTTGAATAATCGACGTTCCGGCCATTTGCTTCCATCCTGTTCAAATTCGAGCCTTTCTTAGCTTCAGTGTTAGGGTGGAGAGATGTTGGTTCAGGTCTCAGTAATTCTTTGTCCGATTTTTACGCGTCCTTGGCTGCCTTGACGCGTTCAGCGCAGTCATCTCCGTAGAGCAGGATACCTACGTCACAATCTTCTGCAGTTGCTTTCACAATCGGGTTTTATTTAGGGACGATGAATGTGCGCCTTGTACAAGAAATCTTGTGATGCAAGTTGGCAAGAAGTCTGCGGAATCTCTCAAAAAACTAATCATATCAGAAATGTTCGAATTGTTTTTCTTTCCTTTCATTGAAATATCAGTAACGCAAAGGCTAATCGCTGCTATTCCAGTACTTAGTTGAGCCTAAGCGTTTGCCTGATAGCTGTCTTTCTTTAAGGCTAAAGGACCGATGGATTTCACTTCTAGGTTAAGTGCCGAAGCTTTCATTAGTAGGCAGTTTGCTGTCGTTGAGTATTTTTCTGGGAGTTCTTACCTCTCTTCCTTCGAGATACCCGATTTCAGGATTTTCGTCCACACCTCGGCTAAGGACGCGTGGATTTTTGGGCCTAAAACAGTGTTAGGTTTCAAACCTGTTAACAGGTTCAGAAATTCAGGGTTCAAGTCGTTAGTCACATCTTTCTCAGTGTCATGTTTGGGTGGCGGGCTTGTTGGGCTATGTTCAGTACTATGTGTACTACTGCGTTCACGACTGTAGCTACTTTCAGATTTTCTTGAAATGCGGCGGTCATTCAAAGAACTGCCTGAGGAAAGCGAGGAACACGATCTGGCATAGCTTTGAGATAAAGGTGATGAATAACGACGTATCCGCTCTTATAGGTGTCCGGGAACGGTGAATACTATGGCGTGGCGCACACCTCGTGTGCCGGTCGCCGCTATTTTTGGCAGGTCCAGTTCTCCTCGAAAAATATTTCCTAGGTTCCCTGTGAGTCCTGATGAAATGGTGCCAACCATAATGAGACGAGCCTCGCGGACTGCGTTCAATGTCAATCTCGTCGGCCCTGTGTCTGTAGATCTCTCGGGATCCTCCAGGTGATGAGCGTCTTTCTCGTCTCCTCCCTTATGAAAAAGAAGTATTGGTAAGTGTTGGATTCAGTACTTTTTTCGCAAAAAAGTATTGGATTTCCAATACTTATTCGCGAAAAAAGTATTGGATCGAATACTTATCAATACTTCTTTTTCATAAGGACTCTTATACGTGTGAACACAGTGTCCTCCTCATAGTGATCCGAATCGTGATCGCGGGATCTTTTACGGGATTTTTTATGACTTCTATACCTGGATACCTATATCCATGCTAAAAACCAGGGGAAACCCTAATAAAACACTCAGAACAGGGTTCATCACTTTCAGCAGGTGCAGAGAATAAAGTAAAATTTACCGGATTGCAAATAATTTTCTAAACTTTGGAAGGATTTTAAAAGATTTCGTAAGATTTAAAAGTTTTGAGGATATTTTTGATGATTTGAAAGGTCTTTCGAAAATATTAAAGATTTCAAAGGATTTTTATAGGATTATTCCAAGTGATTTTTAACGGATTTCAATAGATCTAATAAAATGCTAACCATTTTATAATATTTCTATAAATTGCAGAGAATTTCAAAAAAATTAAGGGATTTCAAATATTTCAAGGTAATTTTAAATAATTGGGATAATACACGATTTTAAATAATTTTCTTGAATTTCGAAAGATTTGAAATAATTTTATAGGTTTTATAAGATTTTAGGATATTGAAAAAGATTCCAACGCATTTCAGAGGACTTTTCAGATTTACAAACAGTTCAAAATATTTCAAAGGGATTTTATAAGATTTTCAAATATTTTAGTAATTCTCAGGGAATTTTAAGTCTGTTAATAGGGTACTATTTTATTTGATTTTCCAGGATGATAGAGGATTTTATAGAACTTCAAATATTTCAAGGAATTTTAATGGATTTCAAAGAATTTATTCACAAGAATTAAGGGATTTAAAAGGATTTCAAATATTTGCAAAGATTTTCAAATATTTTCAATATATTTCAAAAATTCGAAGGAATTAGAAGAGATTTAAAAGTATTTTAAAGATTTTAGGGTACAGTACCGTCCCACCTATTGCACTACCACCTATCGCGACTTCTCCTACTCGCTTAGATCCCACTAGCGACACATGCTTGCGCGCGAATTAAACAAAATTTTCGCGCAAAAACATAATTTTTCAAAAAATGTTGACATTCCATGTAACCTATTCAATAAGTTAGTTTCAATTTGTAAATGTTCAGAAATTCTAGACCAAAGAAGAAAAAACTTCTTTTGGAAGAGAAATTTAAAATAATAGTAACATTTATAGGTAAGGTTAAAAGATGCGAGAATTAATTTACAATTAAAGTTAAAATTAATATACTCTTATTTATTTATAATATATTTTCACGAAGAAAATAATAATAATTGAAAATCATTTTTAATTTTCTCAGAGTTTATCAGCTTGTATTGCATTGTTCTTGAAAAAATGATCAAGCTAAGCACGAAATACTAGTTATTTTATATGGAAAAAATAAAGTGCCTATCCAGAGTTCTCAAATTTTAAATTGTTTTTTCTGAATAAAACTTGTAACAAATCAAAAAGATTGTTGATGTGGTGGGGGAACTCAACTAACGCGAATCCCAAACTTTTGCGTTAGGTGAAAACGTACTGTATTTTAAAAGATTCCCAGGTATTTTTGAGGGCTTGAGAAAATTTGAAGGTATTTTATAAGATTTCAAAGGTTTTTGAATATTTTAGGGTACTTTCAAAGATTCCAAGGAATTTTATAGAGATTTAAAACATTTGAACATATTTCCAACGATTTTGATGATTTCGAAATATTTTTAAAGACTTTCAATATATTTTAAGAATTTGAAGGGAGTTAAAGAGATTTAAAATGATTTTTTAAATTGTAGGGGATTTGAAAAGAATCCAATGACATTTGAAGAGACTTAAAGGATTTTAAGAAATTTTTAAAGATTTTAATGATTTCACGGTATTCAGAAGTGTTTTATGTGGTTTTAAAGAATTTTCTGGAATTTCGGAAGATTTGAAAGAATTTTATAGGACCTATAAGGTTTTAGGGTGTTTTAAAAGGTTCCAAGAGATTTTTAATGAATTATAACGGATATAATCGGATTTCTGAGGATTTAAATGACTTTAGGGGCCCATTTCTTTTTGATTTTAACGGCTACATTTTTTTAATTGATAATAAAAGAGACATAAATTGTTAAAGACTATAATATCGGCATTAGAATCGGTAAATTTTGAACTAGTTTTATCTGGTCGACTAAGCCAACATAACGAACTAAACATTCAAAAATTAGTAGCGTCGCTGATTAAGTATTTGCCAATTAAGAAACACTAAAACAAATTGAGAATTTTAACTCTGAAACTAAACAACTTTAGTTTCAAGGCTCAAAAATTAAACTATTTCAGAATCACGCAATCAGAAATATATAATGTCAAATTGAAATTATAGAAAATGTAACGATGATAAAAGTTTAATCACTCTAAGAACGTTGGAAATTATATGCTTTATAATTGGAAGCTTTAAAAATAATAAATTCAAGATTAATTGAACAGTTGAAAAATGAACAATTCTAAACTTCGTTTAAAATTGAAGTATACTTACATTAGGATAAAAACCACGCGAAAAGCGAACGAAAAGATACAGGAGCTTTAATGTGGAGAAAGTAAATGAATCAATTTGATGTCTATTGCAGGGGAAAAAATGGTGGGTAATGCAACCTACAGTGGAAAGTCATTGGCAACTCAAATATACCTAAAATAATTAATTTTTAATTTAATTCATCAACACGTATCGTGTCTTAACTATTGATTTAATTAAATTAATTTTCTACACTCATCAGTATTTTTAACTAATGACTATCCACTGTAGGAAGGTTTTCCCCATATAATATTTTGCAATCTTTCAAATTTGAATTATTATGTTTCATAATTTTTCTTTATTTCCCAGTGAAAAAGAAAAAAGCAAAGGTACTTCGCGAAACGTAATGAATGGATAAGTTATTATGAAACAATTTGCAGGACACACACGAAAGAGGGAGTCGTGATTCGCGTATTATAGGATATCATCAATTGATGACTTTCAGATTTCATGACGTTAATGAATCATCTGAAACAATTTGATGATCAAAGTATACGGATATTCGGTGTATCGCAGGTACCGATTATCGATCTTTATTGATTGACGTGGAGTGCAATTAGAGGCCCTTTTGGATGATTGCAGAAGTGGAAAATTTTATGGACTCCATTGAGTTGAAAATTGGGCATTGATTGCTGGGTAGCAGGAGGGCTTCTTAGGTGTTAAGTGGATTTTAGCCGTTTGTCGATTTACTCGCCGCTGTTCTAATTGCTTGCGAATCGACAGGTGGATAATTAAAGCGACTCTTAAATAAAATTTAGAGATCGTAAAAGTGCAAGTACTGTTCTTAAAAAGGTGCAAGATATTTGCCAGTGTTTGGCACGATACAACTTAAAAATAACAAGTGACATTTACTATTACTCTGAAGAAATCTCTAAAGTTACAACCTTCAGCCAAATATAGTTCAATTTAGTAGAATTCAGTAGAATTCAGTACACTTGAGTAGGATTTAGTAGAATTCAGTAGACCTTTGTAGGATTCAGTAGAATTTACTAGAATTTAGTAAAATTAAGTAGAATTCAGTAGAAAATAACTGGAATTCAGTAGAATTAACAAGAATTGAGTAGATTGAACAAGAAATTATTAAAATTAACTAGGAGTCAATAGAAGTTACTAGAATTCACTAGAATTAAATTCACCTGAATCTAATTTATATTTTGTTCATTGAGTAGAATATGGTAGGAATAACCTAAAACCGCGTTTTTCGCACTTTTAGGTTAGGCTATTTAAAAAAACCTGATGTTATAGATCAATTCTTAGGTCAGATTTGAATCCAGCCACTCAAAATCTACAAGAAATGACTACTCTCATCCAATGTGTAATTGTCAAGTCGGGCTGTAATTCAGTATAATTTGGTAGAGCTTACAATGCATCAATTCAATTTATTATAATTCAGTGAAGTTTAGTAGAATTCAGTATGCTTTATTAGAATTCACTAGAATCAAATTTACCTGAAGTTAATTTATAATTTATTTATTTAGTAAAAGGCAGAAGAACTTAGCAGAGTTCAATACAATTCAATAGAATTGAGTATAATGCTCTACAATCAGTAGAATTTAGTAGAATTCTGTGTAATTCAGTAAAATTCAGTAGAATTCTGTAAAATTTTATAGAATTTAGTAGAGTTTACCATATCTCAGCAGAATTTAATAGGATTCAGTACAGTTTAGATGTATTTAGTAGATTTTAGTAGATTGCAGTATAATTTCGTATAATTTACTAGAATTTAGTAAAATGCATTTAAATTTAGTAGTTTTAGTAGAAGTTCGTAAAATTCAATATAGTTGAGTAGAATACAGTAAAATTCAGTCATATTCACAAAATACGACAGAATTTAGTAGAATCTTATAAAATTTAATATAATTTAGTAGAATCCAGTAAAATTTAGTCGAATTCGGTAATTTCAGTAGCATTTTAGTAGAATTCAGTAGAATTTACTCAAATTCACTACATTTGAATTCATTCATTCTTTTCAAATCCATGAGAATGATTTTACAAAGCAGGGCAAAAATGGACCAAATCCCTTGCAGTTTGTCCATTGTTTTCCCCTCAGCAATCAACAAAGTGAAGTTAGCTGGTGGTTAAGTGAAAATATATAATGGTTTTTGAGTTAACTTGAATTCACTAGAATTAGCTTTTACGCATAATTAATTCACTTGGAATTCAGTATAATGCTCTTCAATTCATTTAGATGGACCCAAAATCGACCCGTATTCAAAGACTATGAAATCGGATTAATTTTAGTACAGTTCCAATGATTTTTTCGAAATTTATTTTGGATTCTTTTGAATTCTTTTGCGTTCACTTTAAATTTAGTAAAATCAACTTCAATTCTGGAGACTTTACCTTTGAATTAATTGAATCCACTTGAATACTTTGAAATTTACTTTTAATGCATTGAAAGTATTTTTCTTCAAATGCCTTTCATTAATTTGAAGTAAATTACAGTTACATTTTTGCAGTGAACTCGTTCCTATTTCAAGGGCCGCGAAACGTAAGCATTTGCGTATTTCAAGGCTGGAGGGCACCACCTGTACCGCGAGTCGTCGGGTGATTTTTGTCAAGCGACGTTCATTGTCTACCTCGGCCTTGTATTGATGTGCGAGCTGTAAGCATGAGTACGCATTTGCGCATCATACATCTCAGTGTTTTTCAAGTATTTTTATTGACGTACAACATGGAAAATATAATGTTTTTTGGAAATAGTACAATTTCCCAACTAAAAATTAATATAATAGAATCTAAAAGTGACTCAAATATTCCGCGGAATATTGAATATTGTAGCATGACATCACGATCATGATAAGATAGGTGGAAATGTCAGGAAGGTCAGCATAGTTGGCACATCTTGACATGGGAATGCATACTCCTTTTTGGAGAAAATATTCTAAACGTAAAAGTAACTTATAAATGTCTAAACAGTAATATTTTTCAAGTGTAGAATGCTGTTGCGCAATTCTGTTCCATCCTTTTATCACTTGAATACCTTTCGGTTTCACGAAATACAATCAACTATCCGAAATTTGAGGTTAGAGTACTCGATTCTGATCGAATCGATCTGATACACTAACCTCAAATTTGGGATATTCCTTTTTATTTCGTGACACTGGAATGTCGTCAATCGACACAGGAATGGAACATGACTGAGATAATACATTTTACATTTGACAAGTATTACTATTCGTACGTTTATGACTTACTTTCACGTTTAGAATATCTTGTCCAAAAACTCGTATGTATTCCCATGACGTCATGCTAAAATACTCAATTCAAACTAACGTGGCTTCGCGCTCTTCGGGCCTCTTGTTTATTGGTCAGCCACTGACGCGGGCGAGTCCGTACAGGGACCGTGGTGGGAGGTGACGGAACTGCGCAATTTGAAATAGCTCAGCATGGGGGGCTTGAAATAGGTGCTTCTTGAAAGAGGCAAGAGTTCACTGTATCTCGAATTGCCATTATTGAGTCTCATTTAGTTAAATGAAGTCTCCAACTAATAAATTCGCTTCGAATTCAGTTCTGAAATACTGAATCCTCAAATTCTGTAAAATTACTAAAAAATTCAATTAAGAGAAATGCACCTGAATGCACGTAAATTTATTTTTAATTACCTGAATTCAAATTGAATCAATTGTACGTTGATATATTCTATTAAGTTAACTTTAATTCTATCACGGGGATTTAGTTTTAAAAAAAATTAGGAATTTGAATAGTTTTAAAGAAATTCTATAAACACTGGGGGTCAATTATGTATTTCCACATTCACTTTCACCTTCGCCTGTAATTTTTCTGAATTTTGCGTGACGTAAGAGTTTTCAGTTTTACACGTCATTGATGACATTCAACTCGTTAGCTAAGGTTACTAACAAGGGGAGGGCCAAAAGTTTGTTTCTCGTACTTTTTAAATTAGATTTACTTATTCTCTTATAACAATGAGAATTATCTACCCCAGCGGAAAATGCACTTTAAGCCTGTTTGAAGAAGGATAAATTTATAAATTATGAAACAATTTATATGAATTTTAAGAAATAATCTTTCAACGTCCCTCTTAGCCTACCAGTAACGATCTTGTCTGATAGGCGGAAGGTTGTGAGCTCAAATTTCGCCACGTTAATTTCTAGCAATTTAAATAAATTTGTTTTCATTTATTTAAATGCCTTTTCATTTACTTTCGTTATAGAATTAATTAAGACGTCGCAAATGATAAATATTGATTCATTTTTCTCGACAAGGAACTACTTTACCCTGTTTCGTTTTTTCTATCATGTCGCGCATAATCCAAATTTTTTAAACACCAATATTCCTACCTATTTTTGTTTAAAGATATGAGAACTAAATGCTGAATATCACAAAATAAATCATTAATATGATAAGAACGTTCCTGCAAACAAAGGACGGTAAAAATACGAAACAGGGAGTTTTGTTCAAACAAAATAGTTAAATATATAATATTTGTAAAGCGCTAATCAGATCTTCAAGAAAATGTAATAAATGTGCTTTGAAAATAATAAAAAACGATTTAAAACAAAATTGGAAAAAATTGAGGAAGTGAGATTTGAAGTCAAGGACGTTACCGGTGGGCTACGAGGGCTATTGAAGGATTCCTTTACGACCCATATGAATTGCTTCTAAATTTTTAAGGCCGTTTTTCTCGAAACTATCTAAAAAGCGTGTCTTACATAGTAATAACCCTTCATGAAAAAAATATGAATCGAAAAAAAAACACTTCTGGCCCTCCCTTTTCAGTAATCTTAGTGGAAATACATAATTGACCTCCTGTTTTTGTTTGTGGTGCTTTTGCCTGAAATAAAAGTAAAAACTTACGGATTTGACAAAGAGGGATTGCAGGCACTGTCGGGTTGAGATTGAACAAGAAAAAACTTTCCCTGATGTAAATAGATAAACGTTGTAAACCGGTTGCGGCTATTCGCGGTGTGCCTCGAATACGCGCGGCCCATTTTTCAAAATCATAATTGCATTTTTTTATAAGGCCCGAACTGGACGACTGAGCCGCACGCCTGTATTGGCCGGCCCGGCCCGGGAGGCAGGCATCCATATTCATGCGCAATAAGGTGCAATTAAACTCCGCGAGGTGTCAGCCCCGTGGAGGGCATTAATCAAGCAACAAAGCCACATTTGACGCACCAACTTCCAGAGATACCATTACACCCAAACCACATAATAAGACCCGTATTACGACGCTGCGGTAATTCTATATTTCGAGATGCTAACGCGGGTGTTTTATGCGCAACTTTGAAGTTAGGTTTTGAATCGTTCCACTTTCATCCTTTTCCTTTTTTAAGGGTGATGCCTACTTAAGAATACAAGAGGAATGCAAATCATCTCAACGAAGTGGTTTCAAATTTTTAAAAAATCTTTGCCACCTATGCAAAATTAGGACCTTAAAATAAAATAGCATACAATAAATTGAATTAAAAATTAACTTCAGGGTGTCTACCTGACCGAGAAATTGGGAAAACCGGAAAATGACAGGCAATTTGATTCTGCGAGCGGGACTAAACATTCCGAGATCCTAACGCGGGTGTTTTATGTGCAGCTTTGAAGATAGAATTTGAATCGTTCCACTTTCATTTTTGAAAATCTTGAAAAAGTTGAAGAAAAATCATCTTATCAAAGTGGATTCAAAATTTTAAATAATCTTTACCACATGTGCAAAATTAGTACTTGAAACTAAAATCGGAATTTTGAAGAAAGTAGACGAGTCATGATTTTTCGAATCGCTTCAACGTAACACCTATAATAAATTTTATTTAAAAAAACTTCAGGGCGTCTAACTGATCAGGAAATCGGGGAAACCAGGAAATGACTAGTAATTTAATTTAGAAAACGAGATTTTTCCCTTGAATGTACTAATATGCAAATTCAAAGTTTATAAGATATATATATAATATTATTCTAGTTCTGAGCTGAAACAGGCCATTAAAAAAAAATATGATAAAAATATTTGTGACAGTCAATTTCCGCAAAGAATTATAGTTTTGATTTTGGGACAGGAAATTTTCTGAAAGAATTATAATTCTGAATTGGGTCAGGGGATTTCAGTACAAAATTATAATTTCGACTTTAAGACAAGGAATTTTCTAACAGATTCATAGTTCTGAGTTGATACTTGGAATAAATAAAAGAAATATAAAAAAAGTCACGTGAAGAATTACAAATATCCTAACTCGGAAGAAGGAATTTTCGAAAAGAATTATAATTCTAAGTTTCGACATATAATTTCAGTGAAAAAAATATAATTTTGAGCTTGGGACAGGGAATTTCCATGAAGGATTATAATTGTCATTTTAGGGTAGGGAATTTTAGTATCCACATATAATTTTGAATTCGGGAAAGGCAATTTAAGTAAGGAAATATTATTCACACAATTGGGATAAGCAATTTCCGCGAAAAATCATAATCTTGACATTTGGGACAGGCAATTTACTAAAAGTATTATAATTTTGACTTAGAATTTTGGTGAAGAATTATAATTTTCATTTTATGTTCACTTTAGAATAAGAATTTCCATTGAGAGGTACAATTTTTACTTTACGACTGAGAGGAAAATAATCAATTGACATAGAGCAAGGAACTTTTGGCATGAAATGGGAATTTTATAAAAGAATTTTAATTCTGATTTAGAAGAAGGAAATTTAAACAAATTCTCTGTTTCAAGTCAGAATTCGTCACATTTTGAAACTTTCGTCTTACAAATTTTCGAAAAGGAAGGTGATATATTTTTGAATTATAATAGAAAATTTGGTAAACAAATATGATTCGGACTTGATACAGGGAATTTTGTAAATGAATTTAATTGCGAATTGGTATACGAAATTTTTTGAAACAATATTATAATTCTGAGTTCGAACTGAAAATAAATGAATTAAATATCACAAGAATTCCCGTAAGGAATTATAATTGTAACTTTGAAACAGAGAATTTAATTAAAAATCATAATTTTGTTTTGAAACAGGTATTTTTGACATGAAACGGGAAATTTTGGAAAATAATTTTAATTCTGGTTTATAAAAATGGGAATTTACAAAAAATATCCGTGTTCCAAGTCAGAATGTGTCATATTCGGAAAATTCTTTACTCCGAATCAGAATTTTTTTGAATTGAAAAATTCTGTTTTCTTTTTGCATATAATTATTTGTCAGAATTTGAAATTTTCAAATTTCAGAAAAAGAGATCTACTATATTTCTGAATTATCCTAGAAAATATTGTGAATAAATATACATCCGACTTGGACAAGGAATTTTTGGAAATAAATGTAATTATGACGTAGAAACAGTGACTTTTCGTAAAGAATTCTAATTTTGAGTTTAGTACAGAGATTTTCCGTAAAATAGATAATTTTGACCCCTGGAAGAAAGAATTCTAAAAAAATCCCCGTGCAAGTTCAGAATTATAATACTTTTATAAAATTCCCTATTCCAAATCACAAATCTATTACAATGTTTAGAAATATCTTAAAATGTAAAAAAAAAAACGTTTGAAATCAAAATATGCTTTCCAGCCTTTAAAATATTTATGAAAAGTTTATCATTCTCAAAAGTCATGTTTTCTTGCATGAAAAGAAAAATTGTTTTTGTATCTTTGAAGTAGGAATTTTTTTTATAAAACCATATTCCATAAATTATTCAAGGATTTATTCAGAAAGAGCTATATTTGTAGTTTTTAAAGTCGAAACTATGCACAAAATAATCTGAAAATATCTTTTGGGATACATATAAAAAATTGTAATATTCTTATTTCACGTTGCCTTAGGATGCCATTCTGACGTGTTATTTATAAAAGCCTTAGATTGTTTTAAATCGTGACAAATGTTTGAACATTTTGTAATCTTCTTACACGTCAATCTGAATAGCTCATTATAATTCTTATGCAAACTTTAGATTTGAAATAATGTATGCATTTTTCAAATAATGTAAAGTCCAAGAATAATATTATTTTTATTATTTCTTTGAAAAGAAATTTCGATGATCTCTAGATGAACCGTAATGATTCAAGTTTCTTATAAAATAAAAATCGACTTCCTTTGTCTCTTCTAGGTAGAAAATTCGTTGATACATTCCTAAATTTTCCCAAGATTAAAAATTGCGGAATAATATGTAAGAACACTAACTTGTTCAATATTTTCTCAAATTATAAAATAAAAAATTATAATAAGGTACCAAAATTATATTTTTTATATATGTATTCCTTTTCAGGAATATTTTTTAAACTGGTATATTAAAATTAATGTATCTGTATCTATTTACGAGTTGTATTTTTAATTTTCCACTGATAATCATGTAATTGTTACATTCTCATCCTAATGAGAAGATATTAGTTTTATGTAAAATTTGACTTCGTCGGTGTTTATTCGGTCTCCACGTTTTCAGACACACTGAGTCAGAAAAAACGATTTTTACGAAGATGTCTGTCTGTCTGTATATATGTATCTATCCTGTAAGCACGATAACTTTTGAAAGATTGATCAGATTGTATTGAGCTTTGGCACACGTTTTTAAGGCATAAAAGGATGTACGGGTTCGTTAACCAGCCATTTTTGACCAACGGTTCTGGTTTTATCCATCAAAAATGGTTTTAAAAGAATCAACAATTCCATTTGCAAACAAAACTTTACGAGAATTGAAAAAATGTTGAAAAACAAAATTTGTCATCTCAGAAAGGTGAACAAGTTTTGTTGAAATCATTTGTTTAAGACGCATATTTTTTGCTTCAATCGTGAAAAATGTTAATAAAAATAAAGAATTGCGTTTTGCGTTCAAACTATGCAAAATGAAAAAAAAATTAACGAGACAAAACTTGTTTATCCTAAAACAATCTGGCAAATCTGATACGAATCATTCTTTGATATGATGCGTAGTTTTTGTTTCAGTCTACAAATTAGTTATAAATTATTTTTTGATAGGACGCGTAGTTTTTATTTTTATCGTAAAAAATAACTCAAAAACAGTTGAAATTCTTGAAAAAAAGGCACAAGGAACAAAAAAACTAAATAGACAAAAGTTGTTTACCAAAACAAGACCGAAAAATCTGTTATAAATTAGTTTTTGACAGGGCGCGTGGTTTTTATTTTAATCGTAAAAAAAATATTAAAGTAAAATGTAATTTTATTAGAAAAACGACACAAGCTACAATAAAACGTTAATTAACAAAATATTTCGCCTAAAATATGTCTCAAAATTTGTTTTATAATTTTTTTGATAGGAGGCGCACTTTTTCAAAATATAAAAACAAGACAATGAAAATAAGTCTGTTTCAATATCAATGCAAATTATGAATTGTAATAATAATTAAACATTTATTGAAATGATACATTTTTCAGGGTAGCTGTGAATAAAGAATAATTCCAATTAAGGAGCAAATATGAATGTAATAATAAACAAGATCGTATATAATAATATAATAGAGCTGAACGTAATATAGAGAAGTGCGCATTTCGGACAAATTTTAATCGAGCGCGTAACATAAGATACATTACGAGAGAGTGTGCTTTAAAGCAGTAGGAGCTTTAACAAAAGAGAGTTCACAATCATCAAATTACAGTTATTCATGGTTTGACCTTTAACTTTAAATGGTCTATGCACAAATGTGGGGGCAGTACAGAGACCGAGCACTTAGCGCTAGGCAAGTACATCATTGAGCGCAAAGCGCGATATTAAACAGACGAGCGTCCTAGGCGCGCTCAAACTTGCGAGCTGCGCGCGCAGCAAATTAAACAGCAAATAAAAATAAAAAATTTTTATTTATTGTGTGTCGACATGATTATGTCACGATATGTAGAATATATAAATTAAGACATAAACTTGTATCGTTCAGTGTTCGATTCTGCTAAGACTGTAATATCTTCGCTCGAGTATAACTGATGCAAATCAATTTTGAATTTATTACATGCAAATATATAATCATTCCCAACAATTTATTCTGCTTAATGACTACGCACGCTTCGAGTGGTGTGCTATTTATTTGTGCTATTTTTTGTAAGGGTCCCTTTGATCAACTACCGATTCGAATCGGTAGTGAAAAGCAGATTCGATTCATATACTGATTTAAAATGAAATTATATAAAAAAAATATTGTTTAATTTACAAATGATTTGTTTAGGGACAGTGCATGAATTACACAAAGTTTTTTTCTGAAATTTTGACCCCCTTTTGCTGGGGTCTGCAAGTTTTAACCCCTTCCTATTTCATGTAATTTTTCCCGACTGACTTTTCGTTAGGAATTTATTCAGAGGTCATCCAAAAATAACAAAAGACGATTTGGGTGGAGGAGGTGTTGAGTAAAATCTTACTGTCTCTTACGAACTAACAAAGTAGTTCAACTTTCAACCAAGTAGTTACATTTTTGAATAAAAAAAGATAAATTTCCACCCAAAAATGGAATACTAAATTTTCAGTTAAACAAATTAATTTTAAAAACCTGGAAAAGTCCTAGAATTTTAAGAAAGAATCTCCTTGATAGGATAGTAGTAATAATAGTTGATATTTTAACCAAGAAAAGATGTTGATTTTTAATAAAAAACAGTTAAATTGAACTAAAAAAGACGAATTTTCAAGAGAATAGGTAATTCCGCAAAGAAAACATATTCATTTCCAACTAAAAAGCTGTATTTTAAACAAAAAAAGATGAATTTTCAAATCAAGAAGACGAATTTTCAAATAGAGTTGAAATTTCAACCAAGAATGCTTTTTTAGTCAAGAAAAGAAACAATTTCATTCAAAATGTTGAGTTTTTAAAACGTGAAGACGAAATTTCTACTAAACAGTTAAATTTTCAACCAAGAAGCTTAATTTTCTACAAAAAAAAAGGATAATTTTTTACCAAATTCTTGAATGAAAAAAAAATTAATTTTCAACGAAAAATTTAATAGTTGATATTTCAAACAAAAATTATTTTAATTTAAAAACAAAAAAGTTCGAATTTAACCAATAAAGACGAATTTGCAACAATATATATACCTTTTCAACAAGATTGTAAAAATTTTAAACTTAAAAAGATAAATTTTTAATCAAAAATGCATTAGTTTAATTTTCACTTGTAAAAATTGATTTACAATTCAAGCAGGACAAAAGTGAACATATCGCTGCATTCGGAAGACTTTAAGCTTTCAGATGCTTTTTATCAGACATTTCAGAGATTTTTTTGTGTGAGTTGCAATCAAAAGAAGTGAAGGGCCTCGAAATTTGGCCCCGACTTTAGTTTCACCGAAATAGCGGTATAAATAATCCCTTTTCTAGCTCACGCTATCTGTACTGAAAATAAATCTGCCTATTCGTACCAAAATTTCGGTAAACGTAGCCAACGCCTTAAAAAAAAACTAATTTTCTTCGAAATTCTCGAATTTTCAAGCGTTAAAGGTAAATTTTCTATAAAACAGTTGAAATTATGAATCTTGAACCAAAAAAATGAATTTTTAAGAAAGTAGTGCAACTTTCAACTAACGAGTTGATTTATCAAACTAAAAGATGAATATTGAAGAAAAAATATAGTATTTAATATTTCAACCCAAGAAGATTTTAATTTCAAAACAGAAACAATCAAGTTTAACCAATAGAGACGAATTTTCAACAAAATAATTGAATTCTCAACTAGAACAGATTATTTTTGAACTAAACAGTTGAATTTTTAACCAAACATTTGATTTTCTACCAAAAAGACGAATTTTCAACCAAAAATGGAATTGTTTAATTTTCATTTGAAAAAATTAAATTTCAAACCAATTGTAAGCGATCCGTTGAAACTCTGACCACCCACGACCGGCACAAAGTTGTCTTGCAGTACCTTTCAAAACGTAAGGCCAGAGAATCAGCGAAAAGACACAACCCCCACATCGCCCACGTTCCCACCCCGGTCGGTTGTCAACATGTAAACGAATAATTTTAAAAATATTAATTTCTTTTGGAAAAATCAGAAAAAATATAGGCTCCGCTAGGGCCACGACCACCCACGTAGTGGTCGATCCCCACGAAACTGGAGTTATGTGCCATCCGCTGAGCTCCCTCCAACAACACCAGAGGGACAACAAAAACGGCAGGTCATTGTGTGATTTTACTTCACCCATTTAGTGTTTTCTTTTCTCAGAACAACCTCTTGACAAACGATTAAATAAAAATTCAAAATATTAAATAAAACAAAATATAAACAAAGGAAAAACAGAATAATTTCTTATTCAATAAAGGTCGAACAAAATTCGCAGCAGAAAACAACATAGCTTTTCCTGGATAGCAAAATCGACGAATTTCCGAATCCACAAAAACAAAAAATTGCAGCTCTCATTTTAACATCAATAGCAAAAATGATTGATTTTCCTGCACGACCCGGCTCGATTCATCGGCACCGAACACTGACCTTTCCTTTTATTTTCCCGCCAAAAACAGACTTTTCCGTTATGCTTGAACTTTTTGATTCAGGTAAACCTATCACCTTCCATGGTGGGGGAAATTTCCTGCGCCCTCCACCGCAACAACAATCGCCCCATGCATCAGGGTCCTCAACACAAATTTTTAACTAAAATAATTAATCTTCAACTGAAAGATGAATTTTCAACAAAATATTTTAATTTTCAACCAAAAAGATGACTTTTGCACAAAATTGACGAGTTTTCAACAAAAAAGTAGATTTTTAACCAAAAAATTGAATATCCAACTAAATGGTTAAATTTTCAGTTGAAAAAATTAATCTTTAACTAATAAAATTCATTTTCAACAAACAAGTTTAATTTTTGAACAAAGAGATGAATTTTCAACTGAAATTATGAATCTTCAACAACAAAAAAGTTAATTTTTGAAGAAAGTAGTTTAACTTGCAACCAAATAGTAGAATATTCGACAAAATTGTGGAATTTTCAACCCGAAAATGTGAACTTGTAACAAAAAATTTAATTTTCCACCGAAACAAATTAATTCTTTAATAGATAGTTGGATTTTTAACCGAAAATAAAATGAATTTTCTACAAAACCTAATTTATAAATTTTCAACAAAATATCTCACGTAAGAAATGAATACGTGAGGAATACCCACGTACCCCCCTTTCATGTAAGACATGTAATACAAAAATGATTGACCTACCCCTCCCCCCCCCAACTCAAAATATGTTAAATTATTTATGCACGGCCCTTTGTGAGGTATTTCTAGATCATTTATTATTTAGTGATTGTTAATTATTAATTATATATATCGAAGCATTTTATCACTTAAAATTACATGAAAGAATGTTCTACGTACATTCCGTTAATGGAAAATGTGTTTATGTTTCCATTAATACTCTACTCTCTGAAATAACCTATCTTCACAATTTAGTTTTGTCGAGAGAACATTCCATTTCGTAATACTCTCCTGTGCTCATTTTCCGTGCATCCAATTCTGGGTGGAAATGTGGAAAGGGTGGTTCATGTCACGGAAATTTATACTAATAGAATTTTAAATCAAGTTTTGATATACAACCCTCACATATCCATGCTTCCTCATTGCCTCCGCTCTATCCCTCCCACCCTTTCACTATACTTTCACTATAATTTTTTTATCATCCTATCTCTTGCATTCTTCTATTTTCTTCTCATTTTATTTCTATACATATTTATCCTCAGGAACAACATTCCTTAACTTGTTTTTCTATATCTAGCCACTGTAACTTGGATTCGCGAAAGCGTAGGGAGGAAGTCCTCGCTTAATTTATTGCTCGTATACTTTACAACCTGCCATTTTGTAAGAATCTCGCTACATGTGAAATCTTAAAAAGCTTATGGGACTTAGGCACAAAAATTATGACAATTAAATTTTCAAGACTCACAATCTTTTTTTTAATTAAAACGATATCCAAAGGGAACGCAAATAGAATTACATCAATGAAAATCCTAATTTTCAAACAAAATTCTTTTTAAAATGGGCTGTTTAAAAACTATGTCACGCTATTTTTTAAATGCCCTTAAAACAGAGAAAATAGAGTGATTTTTTGGGAAATAAGGTACTAATAGGGAAATGAATTTAAAAAAAAAATTAATGTAATTACTGATTGTATATGTAACATATTGAATACAATATGAGACGATTAAGATTTCGAATCGGAGTATATTGCATTTTCAACAAAATAGTTGAATTTTCAACTAAAAAGGATCAATCTTCTACCAAAAGAGATGAATTTTTAACGCAGGAGTTGAGTTTCCAAGGTGAAACGAATTTGTTAGGAAACAGTTGACTTTTAAAATCGAAAAGATGATTTTTCGACCAATAAGGTAAATGTGCCAGTAATTATGACGGTTTCAACATCACTATAGTTTGAATATATTGTTGAAAAATATGTTAAAAGTAACATTCAATGATAGAATCGATTTATTTTTAGCATGTTACAGTATCAAATTGAATTTTAAATCATTGAAATTTACATAAAAAGCAAGAAAATTGGCGTCACGATGACTGGGACGTTTACGTTAAGTTGAATTTACAACCAACAAAAAATTTAAGTCAAGACCAAACCGTTAAATTTAAAATCAAATAGTTGAACTTTCAAGCCATAGTGCCGATTTTTTGGGAAGACAGTTGAATTTTCAACTATGAAAGTTTAATAATTGTCAGCCAAGAACTTTTTCACCAAAAAAGATTAATTTTCAATCCAGAGGGACGAATTTTCTATCCAGAAACACGAATTTTCAATAAAATAGTGAATTCTCAACCAAAACAGGATAATTTTTATTCAAACAGTTGCACTCTCAATAAAAAAAGATAATATTTGTAACAAAAGAGATGAATTTTTAAACAAGAAAGATTTTCCATGCGAGAGAGGAAAAAAATGTCAACCAAATTGTTAAATTTTCAAGCCAAAAAGGCGAATTCTCTGCAAAAAAGTTCAATCTTTTACCCGAATATATGAATTTTCAACCAGAATGCTAACTTTTAACCAAATAATAGAACTTTTAAGCCAAAAATACGAGTTTTCTACAATTTTGTAGACATTTCTTATATCTAAGTACAAGAAGATGACTTTTCTGCAAAACTGTTGAACTTTTAACCCAAAAATATGAATTTTCAACAAAAATGTTCATTTTCGAACAAAATCGATCAATTTATCACCAAAAGTGGAATATTTACATTTTCAGTAAAAACAAATAATTTCCAAACAAAATGGTTTAATCTTCAACCAATGAAATTAATTTTTAACAGAGTAGTTCAACTTTCAACCAAATAGCTAAATTTTCAATTTAACAGAATAATTTTTTACCAAAAAAGACGAATTTTCAACAAAATACATGAATTTTCAATCAGATAGTTGAATCTTAATCTAAAAACGATTAGTTTTCAACAAAAAATACAACAGTTCAATTATTAGTTGAAAAAAAAATTTCAAAAAGAAAAGAAAACATTTTCACAAAATTAATTAAATCTTCAACAATTAACAGGAATGTCTGATAAAGTAGTTCAACTTCAAAGCAAGCAGTTGAATTTTGAACCAAAAAGGATAAATTTTCAATAATAAATATAATAGCTGAATTATTTAATTAAAAACGATCAATGTTCAGCTAAATGGTAGAATTCAAGTAAATAAAAAACAAATTTTCAACAAAATAATTAAATTTTCAACCAAATAGTAGAATTTTCAATTAAAAAGAATTACCTTTTATTGTAAATTGTTGATATTTAATCGAAAAAACGATAAAAGAGGGATTTTCTTGAAAATATGGGAAAAAAGAGAAATTGAAGGAAAAGGATAAAGAGGGGAATAGGGAAAAGTGTGTGAAGTCTGTATTTAGATGCTTTATTTGTCAAATAAAATCACTAATTTTCAATTTTTCATGCATTTATAGTACCCTCCTTAAAAACAAGCATGTGAAGCAGATGGAGGATGTTTGGTGTACTTGGCAATTTTAGATTATAAGTGAAAGGAAGAAATAGCGTACTTTGCAGAAGGGATACTGCGGGCTCCAGCGATACAACTTTTTTTTGAGATAAAGATAATTTCCTCCATATTCTCACTTACGTGCTGCAGTGTACGTGTAGCGGGCGGAAAGTTTTATGTCGGCCCGGTGACGGAGAGCGCATGTGTGAACGTCCACATTACGCCACATTACGGGTCGGATAAAAAAAAATTGTTTTTCTTATTTATATTGTTTACGTGTACTATCAAATTCTGCGTTAACGCCTCCTACCTCCACGTCAAAAATCGCCACAAAACCTGTTATCCCCTCCCCGTCTAGCAGTGTGACGTAGTTTTCGAACCGGCCCTTATATTTTTTCAAATTTCGTTGGTAAATCTTTGGGCAAAAATTTTCCATATTTAAGGACACTCGATAACAAACATGCGCGCTACGCGTGCAATTCTTTTTTCACTCACGCAATTTTTGAAGTAAAATATAAAATCAATATTTCATACAACATTTTTGTCATGCATAGTATCTTCATGTTATCCAAAATAATAGAAAAGAAAAGCAAGAAAAGAACAAATTTGGATAATTGATGAAAATTGATATCTTGACTACAAAATTAATATATAATATTTTTGTACAATATATACGCAATCGAAAAGTTGATTTTTTGTTTAAAAATAGCAATTTGCGAAAAAAGTAAGCTGAAGTTGTTCGAAATTGTAATTTTGATTTTTGAAGTAAGACTATTTTTGTTTAAAATAACCAGTTTCGAGAGAAAAATGCTAACATACTCTATCACTGTTCAAATGTCGTAAATATTACTTTAAAACTAACAATTTTATATCAACAATAGTGATTTTAGACGAAAAACAATAACATAATATAAAAAATGTTCAGAATTATAAATATCCTTTTAGGCAAGGATGCGTTATGTCCACATGGCTATTTATTATATTCGTGGACAAAAATCTAAGAATGGCCCTCTTCGACGAAGAAGGTGTGGATCTCGGGGCAGTGAGGGAACGTTGGTTAGCCTTCGCAGCTGATAAGGTTGTTGTGGCAGAGTTAATCGAAAACTTGCAAAGAATTTTGAGCAAACTGAATACGCACAGAAAAAACAAAGTGTGAATCCAACGCTAATTTCAGGGAACCATTTCCCTGCAACAAAAATTAGTCTTGGTAATGTGAATCAATTGTTTGTACAGTTTTGCGGCAAAAACAATAGATGATAATTTCCTATTCCAACTCCGAACGAGATGGAACCTTACCTTGAAATTAGCTGCAACAAAATTTATCCCAGAGTTTTTTCTGTGCAAGTATGAAGAACATGAGCCTCAAAATTAACGCAAATAAAACAAAAATTATAGTGCTTGCAGCAAAGGATGATAAAACACCATGCAACATTGTCCTAAACGATGAGAGAATAGCACAAGTTGATAAGTACATATATTTTGGCAGCCTATTCACTAGTGACGGAAGGGTATATCAAGAGTTGGATAGGCCTATAAGCGAGGGTAAAAGTTATCGATGGAGCAGGACCCATTATCAGAAGTAAAACGATATCAAGTAAAGCTGAAAGGAAAATACATAATTCTATATTTATACCCACTTTGCTGAACGGTAGCGAGACGTGGACCTACCAAGAAAAGGATAAAAGTAAAATTGACGCGATTAACATGAAATTGCTGCGCATGGTGTGCGGTAAAACGCTGATGGACAACGTAATAATTAAGGTAATCTTTAAAGAATGTGATGTAGAGGAATCACTAGCTGGCACGTGTGAAAGAAATTCGTTAAGATGGTTTAGACATGTTGAGAGAATGAAAGATGAACGACTAATGAAATAAAAATATCAAGGTGAAGTAAATGGCAGTGAGCCCAGAGGCAGACCGCGGAAAGAATGGTTAGAATGTGTTAATGAGACCTTAATCCGAAGAGACATAAGAAGCCATAGAAACACAAGAGATTGCATGAGAAAATGAATGTCTCCTGAAACAGAAGAGCTTGAATACCAATGGGTCCGAGTGGGGAGCTTTACATAATGACTTTGTGAGGCTCTGTCCTTGGGGTGATCGCTAGAGAAATTGATCAGCTACCTGGGTCCGCGCAGTGTTGCGGAATGCCCCCTCCCCAAATTACTCCCCTCCTCACCGAGTGAATCACGCTTGCCCCGAAAGAAATATGGCTTAATGCTATAAAATAAAAAAACCGAATTCCGGTGTAAAATGTTAACATAACATAAAATTGTTCAAAAATTGTAAACGTGCTTTGGAATCTATATCCATATTCAGTGGATACCAAGAGCATAACCTAAAATTGTTTAAAAAATGTTAACGTTCTTTGAATTCAAATGAATTTTTATTAAAAGTATCGATTTTTCGTATAAAAGGACAACAAAACCAAAAATTGTGACCATATTGATTCTGAATGTTAATCTGGAAAGTCTTATAATTTTTTAAACTAAAAATACCAATGTTTTTCGAAAGACACTAACATAAAATAATAAAAATGTATTTCAAATTGTAAATCTTCTATGAAATTTAATTATTTTTATTTTAAATATCCGATTTCTGATAAAAAACGTTAACATAATACTAAATTGTTCGAAAATTATCAATCTTCTTCAAAGTCTATATATCGATATTTCCTGT
This sequence comes from Andricus grossulariae, assembly GCA_011634705.1. Taxonomy (NCBI): domain Eukaryota; kingdom Metazoa; phylum Arthropoda; class Insecta; order Hymenoptera; family Cynipidae; genus Andricus; species Andricus grossulariae. The sequence goes on from JAABKJ010002072.1 coordinate 25,402, forward strand.
TAAAACCACTAGCCTAACCTACAATTGGACACAGTTTTCTTATCTTACTTGGAATCGAATACTTTTTTACTAAAAAAGCGATTTCCGGTTTAAAACGCCAACATAACCTAAAATTGTTAAAAAATTATGAACCTTTAAGATATAATGATTTTTGTTTAAAAGTGTCAGTTTCTTGTACAAAAAAAAACGCTAACAAAACCCAAAAACGTAAACTGTTAAACAATTTTTATTCTTTGAGATCTAATAATTTTTAATAAGAGTGATGGAACTAGGCCATAACCTCAAAATCAAATTGTCTCATATTGCTCTATAAATACTAGAATTACATTTTTGTTAGCTACTCAGGGTGTACTCCTGCTTTGAATCAAGTCTGTCTTCGGAGTAAAAAATTTGTTGATTTGAATACTTTTCATGCAGAACCATTGTTTTGGATTCTAACTCAAGCATTCGAAAAAATCATTTTACACAATAAGTTTTGAAATTAGAAAATTTTTCACTCCGAACACAGACTTGATTCAAAACAGAAGTTGGCCCTAAGTTACTATCAAAGACGTAGTTCTGGTATTTATGGAATACAATAAGGCAATTCAATTTGGAGATTAGGGCCTAGCTCCATCGCCCCTAACAAAAAAAAACAATTTCCGTTGTTTTTCCGAAACTTTATAACTTAATTTTAAAATTCATTTGAAGAATACTAATTTCCAGCGAAAAGCACTAACATAAAACATTTCCAATATTATTAATAATTTAATAGATAATTTAAAATATTTAATTTGACGACGCAAAACTATTGAAAATAGCAAATGTTTCTCACTTCGCAGAATGTTTTCTGTGCTTCTTCTCATTTAAAGGGATTATTTGTAGATTTACTTTTCAAAATTTCAAATTTAAGATATAAAACAATTTTAAGTAATGAAAACCCAGTCAGTCTTTTGAGTATGAGTGAATATTTGTAGTCATGTTTTAGAATAATTTGCGGTGTTTAAAGTAACAAGATGCGCCTTTTAGATGAGAATTTTTATTTTCTGGAAAAGAATTGATGGTTCTATCATGACATTGAACTATTTTCCCGTTTTCAGTGATTTCTCAGAATTCTATAAAAAATCGAAATCCTTCATAATTTCGAATTGCCTGAACAGCACTTTGCCGAAAAATGACAATGGATTGATCGACACACAGCTGTATCTTTGGTATCCCTTGACATGTGTTTTGGCACTTTCCATAACAGTCCGTAGAAATTGATTCGTAACGTTTCAATCTTTTGTCAAACTTCGAAGGCGTCACACCCACGCTATTTTGTAATGGGGTTTACTATTAAAAGATCTTTCACACAAAAGCCGATAAATATCGTGCTATGATGATTTGCAAAATGTTTTCTAAGCATCCTCGAGGGCTTGAATCATTATACTCCTAGGAATATTAATTTCAAAAACGTTTTACACTTCGCGGAACATTTTGGCCAAGGGAGGTGGAAACTCTTCTAAAAGTGCTTATTCTTGCGTGAAAATTTCAGTCCACTCACTGAATGATCAATTAAAATAATTTTCAGTACGAAAATTTAAAGGACCCGGCAATAAAATGTAAATAAAATGGCTTTTTGTCAAAATGTCTAAGGGATTGTTCAAAAACTACGTTACGAACTTGAGGGGAAAGGGGTTCACGTAAAAAACTACGGTTGTTAGCAGTTGAGGGAGGAGCGGGGGATCTAGTGGAAGTAACGTTGCCAACTTCTTGATGATGAATATCAAGATAGTTTGCGACTTTTGCTAATGATATCCCTACAACGGTACAGTTCAATGATATCTTAATAGGTTTGAAAATCACCTTCACACTTCAGGTTTCACACTCTATCCATATTCCCCTCTTTTCCCCTTTTATTCAAGAAATTTCCCCTTCTTCTTATTTTTCGCTTAAATGCGAATTGAATTAAGAGAACCCAGAAAGAAAATATAAATACTTTTATAGCTAAAAGTTCATTCATTTTGTTTGAAAAGTCTACTATTATATTTTTTGTTCTGTTGAAAATTCGTGTTTTTTGGTAGAAACTTAATATTCTTATCTTATCACTTAAGTTTAAACATGAACTATTTTGTTTGAAATTCTTATTTTTTAATTGAATGTAACTGTTTTTGATTCAAATTAAAATCTTTCCTGGTTCAAATATCATCAATTACACTTTTCGTTGAGAAGTCATCTTTTTTGTTTGAAAATTCAACAACCTGGTAAGAAGTTTTACAGTTTTGTTAAAAATCAATTTCTTTTTTGTAAAAATTCATTATTTTAGTTGATAATTCATCTTCTTAGTTGAAAATATAACAAGTTTTTTTACTGAAAATGTAACTATTTGATTTTTGGTTGAAAATTTATAATTTTAATTGGAAAGTTATGATTTCTTTTTGTAAATTCAGCTATCTGGTTGAAAATGTACTTTTATATTGAGAATTCTTATTTTTAAGTAGAAAATTCAATTATTTTGTAAAAAATACTTATTTTTCGGTAGAAATGTCTAGTTGAAGATACATATTTTTGGTTAAAAATTTAACTATCTTGGTAGGAAATTCAACTATTTGTTAAAAATTAAACTATTTATTTAAAAAATTAGCTACTTGGCAGAAAATTAACTTTCTTGTTAAAAATGTATAGTTTTTGGTGGAAAATACAACATTTTAGTGGGAAATTCATGTATTTTGTTAAAAATTCGTTTTTTTTGGGTAGAAAATAATTCCTTTTTTGCTAAATTTATCTACTTGCCTGTGGATTCAGCTATTTTGTTAAAAATTTGACTCTTTTGGTTGAATTAAATTGGTACAAAATTCGTTTTTCTGTTGTTGATGAAGATTCATCTTAATAGGTACAAAAAATTAAACTATTTATTTGAAAAATCAACTACTTGGTTGAAAATTGACTTTTTTGTTGAAAATCCATAGTGATGGGTGGAAAATTCTACTGTTTTGTGGAAAATTCATGTATTTTGTTGCAAATTCGTCTTTTTAGGTAGTAAATTCTTCTTCTTTGAAAATTCATCTTTTTGGTTGTGGAGTCAACTATATTTTGTTCAAAAGTGGTGTTTTTTACTTTGATATGCAACTGTTAGAAAGTTCGTTTTCTTCAAATTAATTTTCGCAACTGAAAATGTAACTATTTAATTTTTGGTCGAAAACTTATCTTTTTCAGTTGAAAATTCAACTATTTCATTGAAAATTCATCTCCCTTGATTAAAAGTTACTTTCTGCTTGACAATTCATCCTTGTAGGTTTAAACTTAAACTATTTTGTTGAGTTGCATTTTTTGGTCGAAAATTCAACCATTTTGTTAAATTTTAATTGTTTTGTAGAAAAATTGTTTATTTTTTAAAATTGAAATTAATGAATAGCCAAAAGTTTCGATCCTTGGGGGGGGGGGGTCAACAATACTACGGTTGTCAACG
>JAABKJ010002073.1:0-28828 GCA_011634705.1 Andricus grossulariae
CTTGGCGATGGCTTGTCGTGCGACTAAACTCGACGCATACACGCTTGGACATTTTACGTCATATTTTAGGAACCCGTGAAGATTTTTAAAGTTTTATTGGCTTAAATTAAAGATAAGATTGCAAAAATTAAGTCCTGTAAATTACAATGTTTTTCAAAAAATTTCCCAAGTTACAGCACGAGTTAAAGTTAAGGTACAAAATCTGAGAACTTCTTGGCGATGGCTTGTCGTGCGACTAAACTCGACGCATACACGCTTGGACATTTTACGTCATATTTTAGGAACCCGTAAAGATTTTTAAAGTTTTATTGGCTTGAATAAAAGCTAAAACTTCAGAGACTGTGTGATACAATTTTCAGATTTTTTTCTACATCGCGTTTGAAAGTCAGCAGTGATTTTTAATAGTACTCGCTCCAGTCATACCCACAGTTTCCGACGGTAGTATAAAAATGAAATTCTATAAAAGAACAATAATTTAGTTTCTTTTAGCCTTGAAGTTTATTTTACAATGCGCCAAAATTATTTTACCAGTGTTTCATCTTCTGAAGCATACTCGCATTATTTGTTTCAGAAAACTAATGCATACAATGCAAGGGATGTGTTCGCGGAAAAGTGGTATAAACTTAAACGTTGTTCTCCATTAGCGTTTTGAACTCGTTCCAACTAGACTTCTAGCGTGACTAATTTAAAGCTGCAACTTTTTTCACGGCAAAATTGTGGTTGCGTTTTCTCGTCCTTCGAATAAAATATAACTTTGTTATCCTTCTTAGCTAATGCAACCTTAATTCGAAAGTGGATAAAACTCTTTTCTCCAGAAAATGGTAGATATTTCGAAAGCTGCAGAAATTTGAAAAATGTAATAAAATGGTAAAATAGGGGGGAAATGCTTTAAAAGGTATTCACTCACCGAGAAAATGACTAAAAGAGTGTATTTACTGCACATACCTGAAACAGAGAAAAACAAAACTTAATTAGTTAACAGGTCAGAGTTTAAGATATTTTACATATTTTTAGACTTTACAGACGAAAATTTGTTTAAAAGAGGGGAAATTAGGTGACTTTTTTCACGAAAATAGGGAAGAAAATTCTTTTTAAAACAATTAATGTAGTTATAATATTTAATTCAATACGAAACGCTTTCAATTCCTAAAATATTGAGGAAAAATGTTGTATTTTCAAGAAAATGAATTAATTTTCAATCAAAAATATTAATTTTCGAATAAAAAGTTTAATTTTCTACCAAAAAAGTTGACTTTTTAACGAAACAACATAACTTTTCAACAAAAAAGATCAATTTTCAAGGGAAAAATAGAATAGTTAAATCGTAAGTTGAAAAAAATTAATTTTCAAGCAAAAAAATCAACAAAATAGTTTACTTTTCAAGCAAAGAGGAGAATTTTCAACTAAAATGATAAATCTTTACAAAAAAATTAGATTTTAAAGAAGTATTTTAACTTTCGACCAAGTAGCTGAATTTTCTAGAAAAAAAATTGATTTTCAAACCAAAAAGATTGTTTTTCTACCGAAAAAAAACGAATTTTCAATATAATACATGAATTTTCAACGAAATAATTGAATTATCAAGCAAAAAAGATGAATTTTCGACGAAAAATGTTATAGTTGATGTTTGAACCAAACTAGACGAATATTCAACGAAATAGTTGAATCTTCATCCAATTCAGATTACTAATTTTCAACCAAACAGTTGTAAATTGAATAAAAAAAAAAGAACTTTATACCAAAAGAGATACATTTTCGACCAAAAATGAAATGGTTAAATTTTCAACTAACACAATCAACTTTAAAATTAACAAAATTATCTTTAAACATAGAAAATGAATTTTCAATAAAATAGTTAAATTTTCAGAGATGAATTTTCAATCAATTTTCAATTCAAAGGGTGAATCTTCAATAAAAAAAAAATAATTTTAAAACAAAGTAGTTCAACTTTCAACCAAGCAGTTGAATTTTCAAAAAGATGAATTCTTGACGAAAAATGTAATAGTCGATTTTTCAACCAAACTAGACAAATTTTCAACAAAAGAGTTAAATCTTTATTTAAATCAGATTATTAATTTTCACCCAAATAGTTGCAATTTTAATAAAAAAATATGCAATTTTTAAGAAAAATATGCTTCAACAAAATACCAGAATCTTCAACCAAAAAAGATAAATCTTCAACGAAGAAAATTAATTTTCTAGCAAAAAAGATGAATTTTCAACCAAAAAGTTGAATTTTTTACTAAAAAATATCAATTTCCAATCAAAAGTAGAATAGTTAAATTTTCAATAACAAAATTAACTTTCAACAAAGAAAAAGAATTTTCAACTAAAATGGTGAATATTCAACAACAAAAAGTAATTTTTCATAAATTAGTTTAACTTTCGAACAAGTAGTTGAATTTTCGACCAAAAATATTAATTCTAGACAAAACATTTAATAAAATAATGAAGCAAAAAAAGATTTTAATTTTAAATCAAAAAAAGTTTAATTTTTTTACAAAATTTTTGAACAAAATAGTTGAATCTTCAACTAAAAAATATGATATTTTAAGGAAAACCGTGAGTTTTCATCCTAAAAATTCGAATGTTTTAGATAACATTTGACTTTTAATCACATAAAGATGAATTTTTAAGCAAATAGTTGAATTTTCAACAACAAAAATAATAATAATTTTCAACCAAAATATAATAGTAGTTTTCAATAAAAAATAATTAACTTTCAAGGAAAAATAGTTCGATTTTTGCATTTCGAAAAAACGAGAGAAGGGGAAAAGGTGAAATTTCTTGCAAATGAAAAAAAAGGAATTCCTTAAAAAGGGGGAAAGTGTGCGAAGTCGTACTTTTAAAAATAAAACTAATTTCAATAAAATCTTTCCCTTTTCAAAATCTGCCTAAAATCTCAGGTAATTTTCCCACCAAAGAAAACAATTTATCCATGTTCCATTCTACAAAAAAGTTATTTTCTGAATCACTTTACTTGTCTTCCATGGATACAAATGATGAAACTAAGATAGGATCTTATAAATTTCTGCAATAGAAAGAAAACCATTAAAAACCTATAATTTGAATTCATTCAAATTCCCATGATGTAAATCTGAAAGAGACAATAACATGTGAGTTTCCAGCGCAATGCGGCAGTGGGTAATCCTCCATGGAACAAGAAGTTGTCCAGAATACTAGAACGGGATAAAAGTGATGGAAACTGGGAAGGATGAAATGCTCAGACTCGGTGGAAAAGAGGGTGGTGGAAGAGAGGGCGGTGAAAGAGAGGGCGGTGGAAGAGAGGACGGTGGAAGAGAGGACGGTGGAAGAGAGGGCGGTGGAAGAGAGGACGGTGGAAGAGAGGGCGGTGGAGGAAAGGATGATATTTGAAGAGAGAAAGATACCAGAGACGTAAGGGGAGAGAAATGCATCCAAAACAGGGATTTGAGGAAAGCCTTCGGACATGGGTGACTGGGTAAAATATCCTTCATTGCTATTCCCAGAGTCTCGAGGACGTCCCGAAGGACTTTGGATGGGGTTGGCAGGAAAAGGACTAACGCCTGGGTTCCCCACCCACTCCCACAATTGAGGGGGTGGGTAGGCAGGGTGCAGGGGAGCTGGAAAGGTCCTGCATTGCGACAACTAATGAACCATCTTGGAACGGAACGGGACGGAACGTGGAATCGGACCCGAAGTCCCGTGAGACGTGACGGCGCAATGCAGTCTCACCAGTCAGCCCATCGGTTTGACTTTTTGCTTTTGCTCTTGCTCTTGCTCTTTTTTAGAGAAGCCAGAGTTCTCATCCTTCATCCTCCTACCCTGACTCCCAGCCTGATTCCTGATACACACCCTCTTCCAAGTCTCTTACTTTTTTTGCTTACTCATTTCAGGCCTTCTCCCGGCTCGGATTGACGAGAAGGCTTTGATAAAGTCGCATGGCATTTTGAAAAAAGGCCACAAAAAGACAAATAAATTGGTTTAAATAATGAAAAAAACAAAACAAAAAAACAATATTTTTTGATGAACTGTTGAACTTGTCAACTTGGATTATTTTCAGATGAGAGAAGTTTGTAGTTGACATCACTTTTCAATTTCTGGAACATTCATTTTGAACATTTACAAATGGGAATAATAAATTCTTTTGAATAAAATGTATCTAGGTACAATATTGCATTCAATAATTTTTTTTATTCAATTAATTGAAATTCCGAAGATTTCAGGTCCAAACATATTGCGGTTTGAACAAAGTATTTGAGTTTTCAATCAAATGGTCGAATTTTTGAACAAAAATGTCGAATTTTTTTAAAAACCCTGTTGGATTATCAACCTGAAAAGTTTTAGTTCTCAACAAAAAATAGTTGAACTTAAAAATATATTTTTTTGCAAAAAGACGAATTTTGAAGAAGACAGTTGATTTTTCAGCAATAAATTTAATTTTCAATCATAAAGATGAATCTTCAACCATAGAAGATGAATTTTTGATACATAAGAAGGGATTTTCTATCCAAAAAGATGATTTTTTAAGAAAAAAGTTGAATTTTTGACAAAAGAAGATGACTTTTAAATAAAATAATTGAATTTTCGACAAAATAATTGAATTTTCAACATAATAATTGCATTTTTAACCATCAATTTGTTTCATTTGCAAGCAAAAAGTGATTTTTTCAGAAGTCAGGTGAATCATAAACCTGAAATGATGAATTTTCATCAAAGAAGATAACTTTCAAGCCAAAATCGCGAATTTTTTGTTAAATTTGAATTATCAGGCTGAAAAGTTGAATTTACAACAAATCGATCGTTTTTAACCAAGAAAGAGGAATTTTTAAACAAATAGTTGAATCAAAAAAATATTTTTTTTTAACCAAATTGTTGCATTTGCAACTAAACAGTTAAATTTTCAATAAAAAGAGACGGAAATTTAACAAAATAGACTAATTTTTAACCAAATAATTGAATTTCCATGTCAAGAAGAAGTTTTTATAATACAGTTGAATTTTGAACAAAAAAAAAGTAAATTTTCTTGCATAAAACATGAATTTTTAACAAAAAAAGGTTGAATTTTCTACCATAAAACTTAAATTTTCATACAAAAAAGTTGAAATTTCGACCAAAAGCGATAAATTTTTAACAAAATAGTTGAATTTTTAACCGAATAGCTAAATTTTCAACTTACAAAGACGAATTAAAAAAAAAAAAGAAAAAAAATCAAACACAGTTGTATTTTCAACCAAATAGTTGAATTTTCAAGCAAAAAATTAATTTTCAGAAGACTGTTGCATTATAAACATGAAAAGATGAATTTTCAAAAAACATCATTTTTAACCAAGAAAAATTAATTTTTTAGAAGGCATTTGAATTATCCTGAAAAGTTGAATTTTCAACAAATAGATCGTTTTTAACGAAGAAACATGAATTTTTAACTAAATAGTTAAATTTTCAACAAAAAGTTTATTTTTAACCAAACAGTTGAATTTACAACTTAATATTTGGACTTTAAATTCAAAGAGACGAATTTACAACCAAATCGATTCTTTAATTAAAAAATTAGAAATTGTTCAGTTTCAAACGCCATTAATTAAAAATTGTACATGTATTAAGCTTTAATGAGAAATTATGCAATCTTAAATGTTCTCAATTAAAATGCTACTTTAAAGTTTTTTTAAATGTTTAAAAACCTCTTACAATCTTAAAAAATCCGTTGAAATCTTTCAAATGTTACGAAATTTTTTCAATCGACCAGGAAAAATTAACATTGGGCGTTCTCCAGCCGCTTGGGTTTGAGCGACGTTCATCCCCCCCCCCATCACCCTTCGCAAAATATTCCATGTCTCTTTCCACGATGAGCTGGTCAATTATTGAACCACCACATCATAGAACTGAATGTAGAATATTTTTAGATTAGTAGAGTCCCCAAACGCTTGAGTTTCAGCGACGTTCATCTCCCTTAACCTTCGAAAAATATTCTGTATCTCTTTCTACGATGCGGTGGTTCAATTACTGAACCTTCGCATCTTAAAACTGAATGTAGAATATTTTTCGATTAGTAGGGAGTCCCCATCCGCTTGACTTTCAGCGACGTTTATCGCTCGTAATCTTCGAAAAATATTCTATATCTCTTTCTACAATGCGGTGGTTCAATTATTAAACTGCCGCATCGTAGAGCGGATTATAGAACATTTTTCGAGTAGTGGGGGGTCCACAACCGCTTGAGTTTCAGCGACGTTCATCTCCCATAATCTTATAAAAATATTCTATATCTCTTACTACGATGCGATGGTTCAATTATTGAGCCGCCGCATCATAGAAGGGGATGTAGAATATTTCTCGATTAGTGTGGAGTCAACCAGCCGCTTGAGTCTGAGCGACGTTCATCCCCCGTAATCTTAAAAAAATATTCTATATCTCTTTCTAGGATGCGGTCGTTCAATTGTTGAACCGCCGCGCCGCATCATAGAACTAGATGTAGAATATTCCTCGATTAGTAGGGAGTCCCCAGACGCTTGAGTCTGAGCGAAGTTCATCCACCGTAATTTTCGAAAAATAGTCTATATCTATTTCTAGGATGCGGTGGTTCAATTATTAAACCGCCGCATCATAGAACTGGATGTATAATATTTCTCGATTCGTGTGGAGTCAATCAGCCGCTTGAGTCTGAGCGACGTTCATCCCCCGTAATCTTATAAAAATATTTTATATCTCTTTCTACGATGCGATGGTTCAATTATTGAACCGCCGCATCACAGAATTGGATACAGAATATTTATCGATTAGTGTTTAGTCATCAGCCGCTTGAGTCTGAGCGACGTTCATCCCTCGTAATCTTAGAAAAATATTCTTTACCTCTTTCTACGATGGGGTGGTTCAATTATTGAACCGCCGCATCACAGAATTGGATATAGAATATTTATCGATTAGTATTTAGTCATCAGCCGCTTGAGTCTGAGCGAAGTTCATCCCCCGTAATCTTCGAAAAATAGTCTATATCTCTTTCTACGATGCGGTGGTTCAATTATTATTAAACCGCCGCATCATAGAATTGGATACAGAATATTTATCGATTAGTGTTTAGTCATCAGCCGCTTGAGTCTGAGCGACGCTCATCCCCCGTAATCTTCGAAAAATATTCAATCTTTTTCGAGCATGAGGTGGTTCAATTATTGAACCGCCGCATCATAGAACTAGATGTAGACTATTTATCGACTTGTGGGGAGTCCCCAGCCGCTTGAGTTTCAGCGACGTTCATCCCCCTCAATGTTCGAAAAATATTCTATATCTCTTTCTACGATGCGGTGGTTCATTTCTTAAACCGCCGCATCATAGAGCAGATTATAGAATATTTCTCGAGTAGTCGGGGGTCCACAGCTGCTTGGATTTGAGCGACGTTCACCCCCCCCCCTTCACTGTTCGAAAAGTATTCTATATCCCGTTCTACGATGCGGCGGTTCAATTAGTTCCTGCACTTTTGGGAATAAATAGCAATTAATTAAGCAACTCTATAACGATAATTAGCGTTCTCTTCTTGGCTAAAACTCGAGGACCGATGATGTCTGAGCGAATATTCTTGGGTAAAGTCAAACAAAAATTATAATCTGGTAGGAACATTTCGTATCTTTTGATTAATTACGGCTCTTTTAGCGGGACAGGGTACAGTAGCGGATGCAGAAGACGCAGCAGCTCGGCGGGAGCAATGTGTTTACGGGAAATTAGCAATTCTAATATTTGTCCGAAGCGGGACAAATTTATTAATCAAGTCTCCGGCCGGAAGAGAGCGTCGAGGAAATTCCGTTCGTTTAGTTAGTAAGTAAGGGTGGAAACTGGAGGACTGAGGAGGAGTTAGGAGAAATCTAAAAGGATACGAAGCGGGGGAGGTCCGAGTGAGCTGCTCAGCAGGAAACTTTTCAACTCTTGGGATTAAATTATCACGCCGGGACGATTGTCTCGGCGAGAGATTAAGACAGGAGGGAGCTTGCGAACGCCATTACCGTTTGTGTCCCGGAAAAGGCTTCGGATCACGCACGCGCAACTATTTTATCCAATAGCGTAACTTTCCTTTTTGTTTTCAACAAAAAACCGAAAAGAGTTTTTGAATCCTGAAAACAGCTAATTTGATGTTTTAAAAATAAACATCCATTAAAAACCTCGACCCATAAAATATCAAATCGAGGTCAGAAGCTTTATTGCAGACTTCCTAAGATTCAATTAACTCTAATTCGGTCGTTCCCAAGTTGAAATTAACAGAACGAGCTAGTATTTTTGTACTTCCTAGCGTAATGGAAACGGATGAAATTGCAGTTGAGAATTGCAATTACTCGATTTCGAAAAGATTTTCATCAAAGTCCCATTTCTTGGAAAGCCTTTTACGTTTAAGGGACGACATTCCGTTTTACAGCATCGATTTACGCAGTTAACTTGGATCGAAGAAACTTTTCCGAGCCAGACGCGCATCTTCTGGATGTTGTAGTTTCGAGATAGAGCGTACAAGGATTGTAATCCGAAATTTTCAAAAATGCTTTTGAATATTCTCAAGCATCGATTGGCGCAGATAACTTGGAACGAGGATACATTTTCAAGGCAGATGCGCTCTCTCTGGATGTCGTAGTTTCAAGAAAGATGTTGTACGCAGTTGGAGTGGCTTTGAGTTTTGATTAACTCCAAAGTCTCGGTGAATTTCTGATCGACTTCATGACGCAAGTTTCAAATCGAAATCCGGAGACGCAAGTTTCTTGTCACTCACCGTTTCATCTTGCTTGTCTAGTTTCTACTTGCCAAACCGAATCTTGCCTTTCCGCTAAAAACTTCATTATTGTCGAGACAAATTCGACTGAACAGGTTATGGGCCCATCCGATTGAAATATTTTAAATTCAAGATACAGGTGAAAAACAATGAATTCTGTGAATTAAAGCTAAGCGTAACGTTTCGACTAGAATTTTCAACCCTATTTCAGTTGTGAATAATTGAATGAAACTCGTTACGCCACAGATTCTATTTACGATGAGAGAAAATCTCGATCGCCGAGAAGCACCTTATCGTCCTCTTTTTTCCTCCTTTTTTCTTCAGTCGCACTCGATTACAATAGCGATATTGGATTCGAGAAATACCGGAAAAACTATGTACATTTACCTTTTCCCCTTGGAAAAAAGGTTTCCGTAGAAAATTAAGGTGAAATAAACTGATGAGCGACGAATCGTGGAAGCGATACTTCGGAATCGACGACAATTGATTAGTAAACGCGGCGAGTGTCCTCACTTCCGAGGACAATTAAAAGTCCCTCTTTCTTTTATCAGAAAAACTTTTCATTCCCGATCCCCGGGGATTAAATTATCACGCTGGGATGATTATTAGCGACCAAGGGTAAAGTGAAGAAAGAAAGTCAATTGCCGGGGACAAATGAAGCACCGAAGTCACGTTTACCTAAAAAGCTGATAAGCATTGCAAGCAGAAAACTTTGGAGAAAATTATTCTACTCGTGTGTTATCGAAGAAAGGAAAAATGGAAGAGAGATATCCATATAAATGAAGGATAAAATTTAATTATAAAAAGGAGGATTCTTAAATGCAGTATTTATTAATTTAATTTAAATTAAAATAAATCTTATAGAGTTTGCGTCTTGTAGAAAGTGTTCATCTATATTCTAAACTATTTTTATTTAACCACTTTACGGAAATTTAATAAACTAGATGATAAGCCTGAAAAGGTTAAATTAATTAAATCAGCTCATTCATCGTATATAAAGTTGCTCTCAAAAATAGAAGATACTAAAGCTAGATCTAATAAATTATTGCACACTCTACTTTGGAGAAAGTAGTTTAATTTATTTAGATTTATCACCTTCATAAGATATTAAGTCAGACTTCACAGTTCAAAATGTTCTCAAAGCAGAGAAAATAGGGTGATTTTTCACGAAAATAAGAGAATATAGGAAAATACATTTTTTTAAATAAAATTACTCTGGGTGCCATAAGGAAACGCTTTAAATTTCTAAGATGTAAAGTCGAAAATAAAACGAATTTTCTACAAAAGAATTGAGTTTTCAACCTGAAAATATTAATCTTTGACAAAAAAGTTGCTTTGTGATAAAAAAATAACGAATTTTCAATCAAATAGTTGAATTTCTAAATCCAAAAAACGAATTTTCAACCAAAAGGATGACGTTTTAACAAAATAATTGAATTTTCAACCAAATAATTAAATTTTCTACCGAATGAAAATAATTTTCAACTGAAAATGTAATTGTATCCTCGTAAGGAAATTGGTTCAATTTAAAATGCTACACTTTGAAGAAATTTAAAATTATTAACGCTGAAAGCCTAGTTCTAAAAAAACTTAAACTAGTTTCCACTTGGGTTAAATTTTTAAAAATGTAAACAAACATCCACAAGAAATGCTAAATTACTCTTTAAAGTGATGCTGTCTAAAACAATGATTTGAATATTCAGCCTCACGCAAAAATGGACTGAACAGGTTATGGGCCCATCCGCTTAACACACTGTAAAATCCAGATTCAACTGAAAGCAATGAAATGAAATGAAATCTATTTGAACAATTTTTTCTCGGGGTTATTGCTCATCATTTTGGTTAAAACGTTCGTTATTTCCCCATTTCTGTCACGGCGAGAACTCTGGAGTCTAGAATAAAATCCTTTGCAGTAAAATCGAAAATCATGTGTCTCTCGTCATAAAATGAAATGGCAAACGTAGCGTGAAACAACCACCCGCTGCATTTTCCGTATTGTTTTATCCCATCGCTTTCCTTCCGATTTTCACTCTCTCCTCTCTCTCTCTCTCTCTCTTACTCTCTCTCTCTCTCTCTCTCTCTCTCTTACTCTAAAAGTGCATGGGAGCAAACAGGCTGGCTTGACTCGCTCAAGCGTAAATCCGAGGCAGCCAAACAATATTCAAGCGAGTTTCCGCTAAATTCGGCCCAGACTTGTGGACCGAGAAAGTTTACAGCGAACGGTACTGGTATCTCTAATCGCCCAAATCCCCACATTTTCCGAGGTTCCATTCTTCCCCCAAAAGAAAGTCACTTTCTTAACTCCATTCTCCTCAACTTACCGATAAGTATCTCCCGGGGCAATTTTTAATTTTCTAGATGACTACATTTGCATAAGCCAACACAGCTGCCCCAATTTGCTTCCCTCATTTTTCACCGATTTAAAAAAAAAAGAAAAAAAACCTTTTGAATTTATGACCAAAAATTGTGAGTTTTTGATATAACAGTTATATTTGCAACCAAAAAAGTATATTTTCAATAAAATAGTTGAATTTTTAACTAAATAGTTGATTCATCCATCAAGATAATCAATTTTCTACCAAAACGTCAAATTTTAAACAAAATACATGATTTTTCATAAGCCACCACAGCTGCCCCAATTTACTTCTTATTGAATTCTCAAATTTGTTCCAGAAAACCGAAAAACTTCAATTTCAAGATTCCCTGATTTTTCACTGAACAATTTTTAATTTTTCCTGGTCATTTATAAATTTTATCCCGATAAAAAATATGACACAGAATATTTTATAAACGGAATAAAACAATTTCAGATTGAAATATCAAAATTTCAAGTTTATTTACTTCAACTGAAAAAGACGATTTTTGTAACATAAAATATGAATTTTCAATACAGAAGGGCGATTTTTTAACAAAACGTATACATTTTCCACACAAGAAGATGACTTTTTAACAAACTAGTTAAATTTTTAACAAAATAGTTTAATTTTTAGACAATTTGTTGAATTTTTGACTTAAAAAGATGAATTTTCAACCAGTGGTCGAATTTTCAAGTAAAAAGATAAGTTTTTTATCAAAACTATAATAGTTCAATTTTTAAATCAAGAATGGAAAAGTTACATTTTCAGTATAAAAAAAAATAATTATCAACTAAAATGATAAATCTTACAATTAAAAAGAAAAATGTTCAACAAATTAAGATATTTCAGTCAATAACAAAAAAAAAAGTTGATCCAAATTGTTGAACCTTCAAGCCAAAAGACGAATTTTCTGTAAAAAAATTCAATTTTTAACCGAAAAATGTGAATTTTTCATTAAAAAAAGTTAATTTTTGAAGAAGTAGTGGCTTTTTCAACCTAAAAAGATGAAATTTCAAATTCAGAAAATTAGTTTTCTACAAAAATGAATGCAAAAAATAAGTTAATTTTTCAACCATAGAGATCAACCTTCAATCAAACAAATAAATTATTAACAAAATAGATAAACTTTTACCCAAATAGTTAGATTTTCAATTAAAAAAGGTAAATTTTTAACAAAATAGTCAAAATTTTAATCAAAGAGGTAAATTTTCAACTAAAATTATGAATTTTACAATCAAGAAGACGAGTTTTAAACAAATGAAGGTTTTGCAGTTAAGAAAGAAAAAAAAGTTTATCTAAATTGTTTAAATTTTAAGCCAAAAAACGAATTAACAGGAATATGTGAATTTTCAATAAAAAAGTTAATTTTTGAACAGTTGCATTTTCAACCCAAAAAGATGAAATTTCAAACTAAGAAGATAAGTTTTCTACAAAAAAAATTAGGTTTCAGCAAATAAGTTAAATTTTCCACCAAAACGATGAACATTCAATCAAAAAAATAAATTTTTAAAAAAGTAGATCAACTTTTACGCTGATAGTTAATTTTTCAATAAAAAAAGAGTAATTTTGAACCAAAGAGGTCAATTTTCAACTAAAAGTATGAATCTTCAACTGGAATATTTAAATTTTAAGTTGAAAAAAATTAATTTACAAGCAAAACGAATAATGTAAAAGTAGATATTTCAATCCAAAAATTTTCATTTTAAATCAAAAGCCGTTAAATTTAAGCCAAAAGACAAATTTTCGGTCGAAAAAACTGAATTTTCAAAGGAAAATAGGAATTTTCAACCAAAAATTTAATTTTGAACCTAAAACTTGCATTTTCAACCATAAAAATATTAAATATCAAACCAAACATGGAAAAGTTATATTTTCAGTAAAAAAATTCATTTTTAACAAGAAAAAAACGAATTTTCAACTTATCGACCAAATAAAAAGTTTATCTAATTTTTTTAATTTTCAAGTCAAAAGACGAATTTTCTGTGAAAAAAATTTAATTTTACACCCGAAAATCTATATTTTAAACAAAAAAGTTAATTTTTTACCCACAAAAGATTTTAATTTTGAATCAAAAACAGTTGAATTCAAATCAAAAGATGAATTTTTAACAAAATAGTTGAATCTTCAACCAAAAAAGATTAATTTTCAACCAAACAGTTCCATTTTTATCCAAAGAAAGATTAAATAAAAAGATGAAAATTTCAACAAAAATTTAATTTTCTACCTAAATAGTTGAATTTTCAACCAAATAATAAAATTTTTAACAACAAATATAGTTATCAGGAATTTAAACTTTAAATACTGAACAATTTCTAATCGAAGGCGCATAAAATAGAATAATTAAAAAATCGAAATTAAACCATTATCCTTTATTTACATTAATTTGTAATTTGACGATAATGTACAAAAAAATAATTTCAAGGATTATCAAGTCCTAAAAATACAGTAAGTGCTAAATTAATTATTTGAAATTTGATGATTCATATTATTAAAAAAAATGTATTATTAAAAAAATATGTTTTCTTTATGTGGTGTGTTATGGGTTGTGCTGTAAAAGGAATTTATTCAGATCATGATTCCATTTCTTGTAAATTCGGTTTTGTGGTAACCCTCGCCCACTTTAACGCGATTAGAGCAAACGATAAAAAAAGAAGGTCCCTGGTTTAGTGGTTTCTTTCCGAAACATTTGTTCAGGAAATCCACTTTGTTTTCTCAGTCCGATAGAACCGTCCACTTGCTCTCACCCCTTTCGTCCTTTCTCTCACAAAGTCCGTTTGCGTCGAATTTTTCTTTCCCCTTTAGCAAATTTCAAGGATCAATGCTGCATTCGCAATCACTAGAAAACTCACTTTATCTTCAGCATATTGCGTTTCTTTCAAATGCAAATTCAGCTCAGTAAATAATCCTATAAATATACCACTTTCTAAATACACCACTATCTAAGTATACTTCTTTCAGAATATACCGCTTTTTAAATACACCGCTTTCTGAATATACCACTTTCTAAATATACCACTTTCTGAATATACCACTTTCTAAATACACCACTATCTAAATATGCTTCTTTCTGAATATACCACTTTCTAAATAGACAACTAACTGAATATAATTCTTTCTAAATATAGCGCTTTCTACTTATATACCGATTTCTAAATACACCACTTTCTACATATGCCACTTTCTGAATATACACTTCCTAAGTATACTTCTTTCTGAATATACCGCTTGCTAAATATATCGCTTTCTAAATACACCACTTTTCAAATACCCCACTTTCTAAATATACCACTATCTCAATATATTTCTTTCCTAATATACCGCTTTCTAAATATACCACTTTCTTAATATAGCACTGTCTGAATATACCACTTTCTAAATACACCACTATCTAAATATGCTTCTTTCTGAATATACCACTTTCTAAATAGACCACTATCTAAATATGCTTCTTTCTGAATATACCACTTTCTAAATAGCCCACTATCTAAATATACTTCTTTCTAAATATAGCGCTTTCTACTTATATACCGCTTTCTAAATATACCACTTTCTAAATATACCACTTTCTACATATGCCACTTTCTGAATATACACTTCCTAAATATACTTCTTTCTGAATATACCGCTTTCTAAATATACCACTTTCTTAATATACCACTTCTTAAATATACCACTCTTTGATATTTACAACTCAGAAAAATCCCGGCAAATAACCGGGAATTTGGTGGGCGAAAATTAGTAGAGACCCTAAATTAATTAGATTCTTTAATTAAGTTTGTGAAATTGATAGAAATTTAACTCGGGAATAATTGTACGCAATTTAGGAGATTTGATTTTAGAGCTGGAAGTGTTAATATTGAAGAGCAGTCGCCCGTGGTGGTCAGCCCTTGGATGTTTGAACACAATCTTGATACATTCAATCAGGAATGTCCGATAACCACAAAACGCGATGGTATGTGCATAATCGTGGATGCAATATTTGAAGATAAGGTCAGATATACATTTACAAATAATTGCTTAAAGCTGAACATGATTTTCATGAAACTAAAATTATTTCATTAGCAGTGATAGTTACTTTTTTCATCTAAATCCAGATTCCCCCGATTTAGGATCAAGGCCTTACATCGGGAGTAGAGTGTAACTTTGATGGCATCATACATGAAACAATCAGATTTTCCTCTCTGATTTTAAAATAAACAATAAAAATAAGATAAAATAGAAAAAAGTATATTTTTTGGTAAAAGAAGAAATATTTCAATCCTAAATAAAATTCCCAGGTTTTCCCGATTTTCCTGTCCGCTAGACAACCTTTTGAATAATGCCCAATTTCCTTTTTTGTATTTGTAACCCTGGCTCAATTAATGTTGGTGAATATTTCACGGAATTTTTTATCGCTCGGGTTTATTTTACCCAGGAAGCGTTAGTTGGACAAATCGATGTAGTAGAAACTCGAAAATACGGAATGGGAACATTGAAGGTGTAATTTAACTAGTGGCACTCGTCCAATACTCGGAAGGATGGTTTTGATTTAAAGCTATTAGTTCAGACAGTAGGTCGTAAACTTGGAACTAATTCTATAATCTCATAATGCTTTTCTCTCACGCCCATAAAAATTAATTCTAGAAACGTAATTTTCAAAATTACCAAATCCAAATCCGTGTTTCATCGTTGCAAAATAATTTTCATGTTAAAAATGTATCTCTTTGTGTTGAAATCAACTATTGAAAATATTTTCCTGAAAAATCACCCTATTTCCCCTATTTTGATAGCACTTCGGGCTGTAAAGTCTGCAATAAAATTTCAAACAAAATTAAGATAGACTATTTACAAATCAAATCATGCAAATTGTGTTGATGGAATCACGACTTTCAAATATCTACGTGAAATACGCAATTTCTGGAAACAGTGGAAGGACATCCGTCGAGTCTAGTCACGTTTAACTCTGTCGAATTACGGTGGGAAGCGATACCGTTGTCGACGACGCGCCCGATGCCGTAATTTAAATGAGATTGCGTTAATGCGTTGGAGCAGTCCGCTTCCATCACTACCAATCCTGTCGATTTCCATCGACATTGGAAGGTGGAATGGTAAGATCATTATTGATAAAGTGTCGATTTGGAACACACTGTTTTCAACCTCCTCGTTTCAAAAAATATACGATTAACGCTTGATCTGGGAACGCTTTATCTGGGCACGCTTGATCTGGGCACGCTTGATCTGTGTACGCTTGATCTGGGACCGCTGGACCTGGGACCGCTTGATACTTTTTAATCCGACCTTTTTTACAGGGTGATGTTTTCTTGCTAAAATAAAAACAATTACATCCCTCATGAATAGTAGAACCTCTAGGGATGGGATTAATGAAATGCGTTGAATTCCAATTGCTTTCTTTTCGTTTTTCTTTCTGAAAGAAAATCTTAACGGAGGCGAACAAAGACGCGAAAATCGGATGTACCCAGCATTAGCAGTCTCAGTCTAGAGTCTGCTCACGATTCTCATCTTGGAGGCAGCAAACGAGCGGGAGGATTGCCAAATGTTGCTCCCTTAGCATGAATTGCTACCGTGATCGATTACTCAATACTCATCTGTCATCCAGTGTCGACTTTACAATATTGTTTGTGAGAATCTTTTGAGTAGAATGAATCTTTTCAGGGAAAAATCTTGCAAAAGTCAGCACTGCCTACAGGCTGGTAAACTCCCCTATTGTATAATCGAAGAAAAATATTTTTCTCTAGATTTTGAGATATGTTTTTGAACCCTCGGGCAAATCGGTAAGTGAATTTCTTCATTTTTCAATTCGCAAATGTTGTGAGTCAGCGATACATCCGAGAAACAAAAGTTTCAAGCCCGAAGCGAAGGAGAACAAAAGAAAAGTTTCAAGTCTGCGACAGGTTTGCGAATCGCAGGAAACTTTTTTTTCACCCCACTGCATTGATCCGAATCCCTCTTCTTTCATTCTATTCCGTTAGATACAAAAACGCCCTCGATGAAATAGATTCACTACAAGGTCTTCACTGTCAAAAAAGGACTCTTTTGTAAAGATGTCATGATTTTTTATCTACAAATTTTCCGTTATTGATTCATTGTTCTTTAAAGTGGGTTAGACTCCAATTATAGTGTTATATCAGCATAGCGAAAGTGAAAAAGTTAATTAATTAGGAATAGTTATGTGTACATAATCTCCACAGAAATGAGTCAATTAATTAGTTATTGATGATTGACTCAACGCCAATTTCACGGTATATTTGCATCAAACTATTCAAATACTAATCAACCGCTGAATCAATTATTTATTTACTTTGTTCCGTTTTCGACAGGAAATGCAAAACACAATCTCTACATATTTAGATAGGGTCGTAGCAGGTCAGGGAAAATCTGGAAATCAAGGAAAAGTCAGAATAATCAGAGCTGCCTGAAGGCTGAGTTTGGCTAATCAATAAACTCTAGAAGGGCTTGGTGAATAAGATGTAAAATTATTTTGAAAAACACTGAGTGTTCTTGAGTTTGATTACAATCTTTTCGTTCGGTGGACCTTATCCTCTTTCTCCTTGACTCCTGAAGCTTTAATCATATCCTTGAGGTAATTAGCAGTTACGAGCGGTCTGAGAGGGATTATGTTTCCAGTTTAAGGACCACATCCTCAGTTCAGCTTCAGGTAAAGCTAAGATAATTAATTAGCCCAGCAAGTCTCTAATCAGACGCGTTTTGATCGGTGAACGCGTTTCCACAAACACGACCTTAATTCACGGCTGCAAAGGATTCCTTCTTCAGACGTTACCTTCTGGGTTTAATTAAATGTCCTTTTCGGATTATAGTTAATCATTAAAATCGAAAATATGAAAACTGATGAATTTTCTTTAGAAGAGAAGAACTTTTGTATAACTGAACTGCCATCTAGTGGCAGATTTGGCGTTCTCAGGTGGAGCAGGAATCATCGCCATATTGGGTTAGAAAAAGATTGATCTTGCTGCAGATCGTTAGAGCAGAAAATAATTTTCTATTAGAGAAGTGAACATTTTTCCCCTAGTTGGGAAAAAGTTTCTATTTTGATAGCTTGAAGGGGCATAAAACTTTTGATAGTTTCATTTTCCCAAGGTGGCGCCCATTTCTCTGGACAAAGTGGATTTGGGTTAATATGACCAAGAGGAGGAAACTTTCAAGCAATTCGGGAACGTGCCGTTAGAGCCTAATGTCTCATTTATTTTTATTTGGATCCCTTTTCCTCGAGTTGTATTGGCACAGCCTCGAAATTAATCAATTTTCAAAATAAGATGTTTAATCGAGGCAAATAGTACCAGTATTGATTAAATCAAATTTTGGAAGAAAAAGTGAAGGTTTATTTTTAGAAAATAGTTTCAGTTACTATTACTTATTTAACAATAAAATAGTTGCAAATTTAATGCAATCAAAGAGGTATTTCAGTGATTGCGAGTACAAAGGATTTCCGAAAGTTAAGTAAATAAAAAAGTTTGCCTCGTTATTGTCTAAATTTTTTTTTATTACTTCTAATCTATAGGTAACTTACCGTTAAAAGTGATATTTAGCAGATAAGTTTTCAATTGGCACTCACCTGAAACAAAAGAAAATGAATGGTATAAAAATTTTGCTTAAATCAAACATAAATATTCATAAAAAATGTAATAAATTTATAAAAATAACTTTATTTGTAGTATATTTATTGGAAATTAAAAATTTACAGCTTCCTGGGAACAATAAGAGATTTTTTAGATAATTCTGAAGATAAAGGTTGGGTTAAAATTGAAAATTTTCCTACATGAAGGTTGTGAAAAAAAATCATTTTCATAAATCCATGACTTTTCCATGAACAATTTTTCATTTTACCTGCACATTATTATACAACGACCAGCATTTTGATCGTGTAATATTTTCAAAAAAGAATCTTTTATAAACGGAATAAAATAATTTTAGATTGAATTTTGTTTATTTATTTATTTCAACCAAAGAAGATGAATTTTCAATCCAAAAGAACAAATTTTCAACAAAACATTTAAATTTTGGACAAAAAAAGATGACTTTAACAAAATAATTGAATAAAACCCGAAAAAATGAATTTTTGGACAATATAGTTAATTTTTAATCAAGAAAGATGAATTTTCAACCAGAAGGTTGAATTTCAACCAAAAGGAAATTTATTTCTTATCAAACAGTTCCATTTAGAACCAACTAGTTGAATTTAGCAGCAAAATAGCCGAATTTCAACAAAATAGTTGAAATTTTAACTAAACCGTTGAATTTTCAACTAAATAGTAGGATTTTCAATAAAAAAAAGATTAAACTTCAATCAAAATATATTTTTAACCAAATAGTTGAATTTTCAACAAATGAGCACAAAATTAAAAAAACAATTGAATTTTGATCAATTTTTCTTTGAATTTTCAACACAAAAATATGAATTTTTAACAAAAAGTTAAATTTCAAACAAAACAGTTGAATCTTCACCCAAAAAGGATGGATTTTTAATAAAATTGTTAAATTTTTAATCAAACATCAAAATAAATAGAAATACAAGGCAAATCAATTTCTAAGGAGAATATTATTTCAGGATGGCCGCAAAAATTCATTTTTAAAATTCCCTAATTTTTCCCGGATCAATTTTTCATTTTCCCAGAATCTTAAAATTTTTATATTTTTAAATTTAATCCTTTAAAATTTTTTGAAACCTTTGAAACTTTTTTGAAATCTTCGAAATTTTCAAAAATACAAATATTTTTCAATTTTTCATTAAATAAATATCTTTTCAACCAAAAATAACGAATTTTCAAAAAAATAGTGCAATTTTCAACCAAGGAGATCTATTTTCAACTAAAGTTATGAAAATAAAAAAAAATTAGCTCTTTTACAAAATAGTTTCTATTTAAACGAAGTAGTTGATTTTTCAACTAAAAAAGATAAATTCACAACAAAGCATATAAATAGTCGATATTTAGAACAAAAATAATTTTGATTAATCAATAAAAAAGAATTTCAATCCTCAGCCAAAAAAGATTAATTTTCAAACAAAATTTTTATTTTTTAACCAAATAGTTGAATTTTCAACTAAAAAATATCAATTTGGGACCAGAAATTGAATGGTTGCATTTTTGGCTAGAAAATTAATTTTCACCCTTAAAAACTAATTTTGTAACAAAATAGTGTCATTTTCAACCAAAGAGATGAATTTTCAGCCAAAACGATGAATCTTCACCAAAAAATGAACTTCCAACAAAAGAGTTCAACATCCAAACAAATGGTTGAATTTTCAACCAAAAAAATGTTTTTTAACAAAGAAGATTAATTTTTTACAAAAAAAAGGATGATTTATCAACAAAATACGTGGATTTTCATCTCAAAAAGATGAATTTTTAACAAAATAGTTGAACTGTAAACTAAAACAGATTTTCAATCAAAAATGGAATAGTTAAATTTTCAAAGTAGTTCAACTTTCAACCAAGCAATCCAATTTTTGAGAAAAAAAGGATGATTTTTTAACAAAATAGTTGCATTTTGAACACAATAATTACATTTTGACCAAAATAATAACATTTTCTTAATTACATTTGTTTAAAAAAAAGTAAAAAACGAAAATTCTTAAAAAAATGGAAAAAGAGGGGAATAGTTAAAAGAGTGTGAAATCTGAAATATGGAAGGGAATTTCAAACTTATTAAGTTATTATTAATCTGTATCCTTGTAGAGCCATCTTTCGAAAAATTGGTAAACTTTGTTAAAATTTATCATAAGAAAACGTACTAAAAATTATCTTAGTTCGTAAAGTTACATCCCCTGACCCCCCCCCCCCATTCGAACCCCACTTACCGAACGTAGTTTCTGGTGCTACCCCCTCTGCCCCTCAAATTGGTAACGTAGTTTATGGGCGGCCCCTTGAGGATGTACTAAAGTTATCTCACAAAAATGAGCATTGTAAAAAATTATTCAAAGTAGGAACCCTCCCCTACTTCCTCTACATTCCCCTACTTTCTCTACATTCCCCTACTTCCCCCTCCTTCATCTTTCTTCCTCTTCCACAATTTCTTCCTCCTCTAATTCCTCCTCTACTTGCTTCCCTAGCCAACAATCCACTGTGCCTACTTTCCTTCCCCAGCCATCGATTCCCCTCCCCTACTCACCTTCATTTCTAATCCTTTCCCCTACTTCATCTCACTTCGTACATCCCCTCCCATAATTACCTCTTATGTTTCCAAGTTTCCTTCCCCATATTTATCTCACTTACCCTTCCATTATTTCCCCTCCCCGTTCCCTCATTACCCATCACTTGTCCCCCTTTCCCTCCTTCACTTCTCTTCCAAAATTAGTTGCTATCAACAATGGGAAGATTTTCCTCTCTTTTATCAATCATTTTTAGGGTACCATAGCCCCTGACAGAGACCCTTATAGCTTTAGTCGGGTGTCCGTACGTCACAATTTTTTCCCATGAGGGGATGTGAGCGAACGGGAAGTAAAGGAATTGGGGGAATTAACCGTGGGGAGGAGTGGGTAAAGTGTAAGGAAGTATGGAAAGTGAAGAGGAGTAAGAGCAAGGTTAGTAGAGACGTGATGGTGAATAGGAAAGAGGACGTAGGGGAATGGGAGTTAGGTATGGGAAAGAAGATAGCTACTGGGAAGTAGGTGAAGTGAGAGGAGGGGATGCAGGAAAAGGGAAGGAAAGTAGAGTAAATGAGGGGAGGGGTAGTACGGTAGCGATGTTAGGGGTGGAAGGTAAGTGATGGTGAGTTAGGGAGGGCAAGTAGATGGATGTATTTTAGGGATGGGGAAGCAGGAGAACTTAGGGAGTGGGAAGTATTTGAAGTGAGAAGAAATGAAGGTAAGCTTAGTAGGGAAGGGAATTAGGAGAATATAAGTTAGGTCATTGGAAGTAGAGGAAGTAAGGGAAAGTGAGGGGAGTGGAAGAGTGGAGAGGAAGGAGGTAATTAAAGGGAAATGATAGGTGGAAAGTGGAAGCAGATGAAGTGACGAGAGAGGAAGTAGCCCAGGGCAGACACCCTTGTAGTTTCAGTCGAGTGTCTGTACTTCACAATTTTTTCTCAGGAGGTGATGTGAGCCGACGGGAAGTACAGAAATTTGGGGAATCAACCGCGGGGAGGAGTGGGTAAAGTGTGGGGAAGTATGGAAAGTGAAGAGAAGTAAGAGCAGTGTTAGTAGGGACGTGATGGTGAATAGGAAAGAGGACGTAGGGGAATGGGAGTTAGGGACGGGGACGAAGTTAGCTAGTGGGAAGTAGGTAAAGTGAGAGGAGGGGATGTAGGACAAGGGAAGGAAACTAGGGTAAATGAGGGGGAGGGAAATTACGGTAGCGAGGTGAGGGGTAGTAGATAAGTGATGGTGAGTTAGGGAGGGGAAGTCGATGAATGTATTTTAGGGATGAGGAAGCAGAAAAAGTTAAGGAGTGGGAAGTATTTGAAGTGAGAAGAAATGAAGAGAAAGTTAGTAGGAAAGGGAATAAGGAGAATCTAAGTTAGGTCGTTGAAAGTAGAGGAAGTAAGGGAAAGTGATGGAAGGAGAAGAGTGGAGAGGAAGGGGGGAGGTAAAGGGAAATGAAAGGTGGGAAGGGGAAGTAGGTGAAGTGATGAGAGGAGAAGTAGGTGAAATGATGAGAGGGGAACTAGGTGAAATGATAAGAGGGGAAGTAGGTGAAATTATGAGAGAGGAAGTAGGTGAAATAATGAGAGGTAAAGTAGGTAAAATGATGAGAGGGGAAGTAGAGAATGGAGAAGTAGGAGAAGGGCGAGGAAGTGAAGTCGAAAGTAAGGGGTGGGAGAGTATGGGAAGTAAAAGGAGGGGAATTATGATACAGAAAGAGGAAATAGGCCTACTTGGACTAACTTTTTTATCATGAAATAACTTTAATACATCCTGAGTAGATTAGGAGGATCTTACTGAAGTTAAGAATCCAGATCCTGGCGCCTGATCAACCCCAAGTAGCAATCTAACAAAAGTTATCACATAATCTTTGACGAAAGCTTGATAAAGAAGTGTGTCCAACATAGAGGCGCTGAAAACACTTCCAGCAGCAAAGGGCAGCCGAAACATGTAGGATATGTGAGAGCCTCTCTCTTTTTCTCTCTATGGAAAAACTTTTTATTATTTACCTGAAATTTATTTTTTCTATTTTCTATTTTATATACTTCATTCTCAGATTCTAATCATTTATATACAAGGGATTTCTGGTACTAACGACTTTCTATCTAAACCGATTCACTTTGTTTTTATTTACTACTAATAGACACTAGAGTTGGTAAAAAAAAAAAAAATTGTGGAAATCGAAATTGGAAATGTGTGGATGACTCATGTATCAGGACCCTCAAGAAGTATAATTAATTTAGTATGGATTGATGAACGCCTTTAACTTGTGCGTTAGAAAAATGTGTCTCAAACAATTCTTATTTCCTTAGTTTTTATATTTTTTAAATATTTTTTTTATATATTTGGAGGTCTTAAACGTTTTTTTAAATTTTCACAGTTCTGTAGTTAACGATGATTCAATTAACTTTTTAATCTATATGATAATTTCTGTTGAATGAAACCTGGATTTTAAAAAGCAATTCCAAAATCTAGAGGTATGACGAAAGAATTTGTTCAGGTGATTAAGGCTTTTCTACTTGTAGAAAACGCACATCAAAAAATGTTGATAAGTCTGCGAAATCATAAATATGTAAATACAGAAAATTTTCGAAAAACTGAGTTTTGTATTTTTTTTTAATTATCTTTATTCATCTGACTCTAAAAGGATATGTATAACATCTGAGGGCCTTTTACTGATAAAAATACACTGAAAAAATTGATACGTGTAACCATAAAATAAAAAGATAGCCCGTTTTCGAAAAAGTAATTTTCATATTGTTCCAAATTATGTTTTTCCAGTTGGCTACAAACAAAATATTTTTTACGTCCAAGGGCTATTTATTGAAAAAATACACTAAACAAACAATTTTACAAAATACAAAAATAATCATTTTATAAATCAACCTGCGTTTAGAAAACAATTTTAATATCAGCAAGAATAACAAAAGAATTTTTTTAGGTGTTTGAAGGCTTTTCTACTTGCAAATTGCATTAGAAATTAGAATTTTTTGTTGTCGTTGAAAAATTCACAAAAAGGTGTAATTATTCATAAGTATTTGCAGAAATGCGCAATTTTCAACAAAAAATGAAGATAATATGTTGTTGCAGATTTTACTAATTTTTCTCAAAAACTTCTTTTCATGAAAAATCATAAAGCTTCATAATTATTTAATAAAAAATTTTGATTTTCCATACTTTGTAGTTTTTTATGACGAAATATTACAAAATTTGACAAACATCTGCGAAAGCGATGTTTTTATAGAACTTTGTAGTTTTTCTTATAATTTTTTTTCAATAATTGTACCAGAAATTGTTGATAAATTACTTATTGACCAGAAGAATTTGTTGAAATTGAATAGAATTAAATGAATTTTTTAGGCAGTAGGTTTCAAAAATAATTATTTGTGTATTTTTTAAACTATTTTTTCGCAGTGTATTTTTGCTAGTAAAAAGCCTTTGGACGTTGACAAGATCTTGTAAAGTCATTTGGAAAAAGATAATTTGGAAAAACACAAATCCTAATTTTTTTAATTAACTCCGTTTACATTTATGATTTTCTAAAATTATCAAGTTTTTTTCTAATATATTTTTACCAGTAGAAAATCCTCAAATACCGGAAGTATTTCTTTAATTTTTTAAATTCGTTTTTCGAAAACATGTGTTCATTAAACATAAGTTATCACCTACACAAGGTTAATTAAAAACCTGTAAGAATCTGAAAAGACGTTGAGGACCTGATTTTTTCAAATTAACATAACGAAAATATCAAAACTATATAGATAACAAATTTTTTAAGCACAGTTTGCTAACGACCATGCTAAAGGCGTTCATCAATCCACAAAAAGTTAGATATGTGACGTGGAACGAAGGAACCAGCAGTCTTAGCACCAAAAAATCAATTTCCGGATTGTATTGATTCTGAATAATAAAGAATTCCCCTATCAAATAAAAAAATCCCAATTGCTCCACGATTAAAATTGCATTTTTTGTAACTTGAAACAAGAGGGCCTCTTTGCTATTCGTTGCATGTCACATATACTTTTTTAGGGTCATCATACGCTACTTTACCAGATAAATCTAATTTTAATTTCCACAATTTTTTTTTGACCCACGCTAATGAACATTGTTTTCAGGAGACTTACAAATAACAGAAAAATACTTATAAATAACGTAAAAGGTGTAAAATGACATACTTCAGACTAAATAAAAAGACCTTGATGATGTTAAGAAGATCCTCTAATCGACGTTTCGAGAGTCAAATGCTCTCCTCATCAGGAAACAGGAATACAATTCACAAATGAATCCTTTATTTTTTGTATAAAAATTAGAAAAACCAAAATGTCGAAGTAAAAAAGATTCATGCTCTTACGAAAATTCCATCTCAAGTTAGTGTTGTTAAGAAAATAATGCAATTGTAAATTTTAAGAAAAAGTGAAGTTCATTAGTATCACGGACACATTAAGAAATTCTTTGAAAACTTTTTTAGTCACTTTTCGCAGTCATAGTATATTACCTAAAAATATAACTAATGCTACCAAAAATTTAGGAAATTTACAATTTTTTAGTAATCGTTCCAAAAATCATGTTAACTTTAGGTTGGACTCTTTAGAACGTCGTTTGTTGAATGATGAGATCAAGGATTTAAATACTCATTTAGAATTTCTAACTAAGAATTTCAATAATGTTGAGATTAACTTAAGAAACTCTTTAACATCTTATATCTATAGTAATACTTCAGAAAATCAAATTAATAATAATGAGAAGATTTTTCAACACATACAACGATTAAATAGAAAATTTCAAAATTTACTTTCCAATAGTAGCTTTCATGAACGATTAAACATTAATAAACACATATGTATAATCAATGCAGGTCATAATGATCCTTGGATCGTTAATTTAATGTTTTACAGAATAATAAAATTTCACAGTCTGATAGGTTTTTTGCACAAAGTATACAAAAAAACAATGTTTTATTAAATCAAATAAACAACTTTTGATTACACATGCTCATAAAGGTAACATCATTGCTGTTCTTAATAAAGAAACGTAAAATAAGAAAATGCATAATTTATTAACTGATGTTACAACATATGAGAAATTAGATGAAAATCCTGAAAAAGAATTAAAATAAGAAACTTTTCAATACTTAAACTCATGGCGAATCAGTGGTTATTTAGGTGAAAATATATTACGTCGTGATTTATTAATTCATGACCCTAACATCCCTAGAATATATGGTTTACCTAAAATTCACAAACCAAATACTCTATTACGACCTGTTGTTTCTTTAATTATTAGTCCCACTTACCAAATGGATAAGTTATTTATTAATATTATTAAAGAGGTTTTATTGGTACCGGAAAGTCTAGTTAAAAATTCTTTCGAGTTCAAAAACGTAATTGTTAAAAGAAGAGTTCCTTCTGAACATATTATGATTTCACTGGATGTATCATCTTTATTCACTACTCTCTAAATCTGAATTAGTAGAAAACTAATGATTGGTAGTAGATTTCTACCAATTAAAATAGTGCCGATTCGTTTACTAATAATTAGTAAAAATCTACTAATTCAATAAGTAAGAATAATTGACTAAATGAATTAGTAACAATATCTGCTAAAGGAATTGGTAATGCTACTAATAAATGAAGTGGTAAATGTATTGCTGGTTACTATTTTAAACGGTAGTTTCAATTATATTAAAAACTTATTTTACAATGAAGAGAATGTTACTAAAATACATCAATCTATGAATTTAAAAAATAATTCAAAGAAATTTTCATTTTATCTTCTTATAGTTAAAACTCAGTGCATATGTAGGTCAAATCAATGTGGTTCCTGTATTAAATTCAATTTAAACCGTTTTAAATTCCTATAGTTCATAGTAAAAATATTATATTTTGCACAAGATAGGTGAATTTTCAACCAAATAGTTCAATTTGGAACCAAAAAGATTACATTTCTACTAAAAAAGACGATTTTTCAACAAAATACATGAATTCTCAACCAAATAGTTCCATTTTGAACTAAAAATATCAGTTTCTAATCAAAAATGGAATTGTTAAATTTTCAGTTAATAAATTAATTTTCCAGCAAAAAAAAAACAAATTTTAAACTAAAATGACGAATCATTAACTGAAATAGATGAATTCTGCTTCAAAAGGATCCATTTTTAACAAAAGAATAACTTTCAACCAAGTAGTTTTTATCTTTAATCTGATAGATGAAATTTCAACTAAAATGGTGAATACTTAATTGGAATACTTGAATTTTTAACCAAAAAGATTAAGTTTCAAACAAGAAGGTTGGTTTTGAAACATGAAGAATAATTTTCTACCAAAAAATATATTTTTTTTTCAGGAAAAAAGATGAATTTTCAACTAAAAAAGACAAACTTTCAACCAAATAATTTAATTTTCAGTTAAAAAAAATTAATTTTCAACGAAAAAATTTCCTACAAAAAAAGACAATCAAATTTTCAGCCAAAGTGATAAATTTTTAATAAAATGATGAGTCTTTTACTACAATAGATGAATCTTCAACTGGAGTAGATAAATTTTAAGTCAAATAGATGAATTTTTAACAAAAGAGTTTATCTTTGAACCAAGTAGTTGTATTTCCAACAAAAAAGTTGAATTTTCAACTAAGATTGTACATTTTCAACTAGAATACTTGAATTTTCAACCAAAAATATGAATTTCCAAACAGGAAAATTAATTTTTATACAAAAAGATTAATTCTTCACCAAAAGAGACGATTTCTCAGCAAAATACATGAATTTTCGACGAAATATTTGATTTTTTAACAAAAAATATTAGTCTTCAATATAAAAATTCTATTTTTCAGTTGCAATTTTCGGTGAAAAAAATTCATTTTCAACCAAGCTTATAAGTTTTTAACTAGAATGATGAATCATTGACTGAAATAGTTCAATTTTCTACTAAAAATGGTAATTTTCCAACCTGAAATTGGATGGTTCAATTGAAATTTTTTCATTATGTTCAATTAAAGAGATGAATTTTTAATTACAATGTTAGAATAATCAATTGCAGTAATGACATTTTCAGTTTAAAAAAATTAATTTTCAACAAAATAGCTCATTTCTCAACCAAAGAGATGAATTTTTAATTAAAATGATGAATATTGAACCAACAAAAAATAATGTTTAACAAAATAGTTTAACTTTCAACTCACAAAATTAAATTTGTATTTCAAAGAAGATGAATTAGGAACGAAAAATCAAGTAGTTGTTATCCTAACCAAAAAAATTAACTTTTAATCAGAAACGCTTAAATTTAACTAGAAAAAAAACTACTTTTCGATATGACTTTAATTTCCAACTTGAAACATTTTTCAGTCGTCAAGGGAGAGAAAAAATTGCAAAAAAGCTGTTGAATTTTCAAACAAAGTGATGAATATTTGAAATTTCAACTAAAAACGATCAATCATTAAAAATAATAGTTCAATTTTCACTTTAAAAAATTAAATAAACTAAATTAAAATCTCGCGCTTTAAAATATATAGATACTTTTATTTCAACTGATCCGAAGTTTACCAATACGGTGGTTCAAAAAAGGCTTTTTTTAAGACAAAAGAGTTTTGAATTCTGTTTAAAATTTAGGTTAAATAATAATTTATGTCGTCTAGGAAAACTGGATTTGATGATTATAAGTC